>VWYK01117268.1:0-12921 GCA_013399775.1 Semnornis frantzii | reverse complement strand
ACACCTCCATGTCCTTCCTGTTCTGGGGGCTCCAGAACCGCACACAGTACTCCAGATGGGGTCTGACAAGAGCAGAGCTAAGTGGCAGAATCACCTCCCTCTCCCTGCTGTCCACGCTTCGAAGTCTGGGCTGCATGTGCACACTGTAGGCTCATGTTGAGCTTTTCATCAACCCAGACCCCCCAGGTCCTTTTCCTCAGGGCTGCTCTCCAGCCCTTCACCACCCAGCTTGTATTGTGCTTGAGATTGTGCCTGCTCAGGTGCAGGACCTTACACTTGGCCTTGTTGAATTCCATGAGATTGGCTTGGGCCCACCTCTGCAGCCTGTCCAGGTCCCTCTGGATGGCATCCCTGCCCTATACAGGTCAACTGTGCCACACAGCTTGGTGTCATCTGCAGACTTGCTGAGGGTGCACTTGATTCCTCTGTCCATAATATAGCTGATCTGAATTAGTGTTATTAACAAAGGATTTTTCTAGTGGAAAAACAGATAGATGGAGCTTGCTTTGGAGTTATTCATGCTATTTTAATAACATCTGCTTAGCTCCAGATTTCAGTAATGCAGAGCTTCTAAGTGAACTGCGTTTACTTCCCTTTAATAAGTCCAGTAGATTAGGTCAATATTTACAAACAAACTTTTAGGTAACTAAGCCTAGTTTAACATTTCAGTGAAGGACTCTTTACTGCAGTCAATCAGAGCTGTGGAGATTTAGCACTCTGGACAGTCAGATCTATTGAATTCATCACTACTGGCTTTAGATGTGGGTAGTTTTGCCCGGTGTTCGAGGGGATAATGTCATTCCCCGTTGGCTTCCGTGTGCATCTCAGATCCATTTACACCAGTCAGTTCTTTTCACAGCTTTTGCTATTTTACTGCTAGTGTAGCAGATCTCTCATGCATTAGCTGCTGCAGTGTCTTACGCTGTTGGGACTGGTGGTGCTACCTTTTTCCTTTTCCCTTTCTTTCTTGACAGACAGTTCAAATACTAGAAAGGAATCCAAGTATTCTTAGAGGAAACAACAGAGAAGTGAGACTAGAGACTACCAGGGCCTTTGCATTCCCTTTCCCAGCGCTCTCAGGCCAGTGGAGGACTAGGGTATGCCAAGGAAAGGTGAGCCCAGGAGACTCATCTTGTCACCGTAATAAATAGTTGTCTTGTTATAAACCTCATTGTGACAAAATCAATCTTAATTATGCTCTCGAGAAGCTTTGAGCTGGCCCTATGTCTAAGAGTTGAAATTTAGTTATGTACTTTTGAAGTGCGGAGTTACATAAAATGTTAAGTTTTCTATTTTAAATATTAACAGCTTTTCAAGGCAGATCAAACCATTTGAAAAAATAGATTAGACTAGAGAAATGTAAGTGACAAATGCTAAATTTATGACAAGACAGAGTCTCTTTTTGCTAGTTATCTACAATAATATCCACAGGACATCTTGGTTATATGGTTTTCATTCTTTTCACTTGCCTGTTGCATGCTCATTCTATGTTGTAGCTCACTGAATAAACATAAATCAGGATAACTGTGCAGAGCTGTCTCTGAAGCTTCTTTGAACCTTTCTGTCTTAAGATTTATCATGGTGCTGACTTGCTCTCCCCTTTGAAAGATACTCTTTCAGTGAGACAGTATCACTGGTAGCTCATTGCCAGCTGATTTCCTCTAGTCAAATGGTACAAAGGAAATACCATCTCTTTAACTGTTAATGCATTGTCACATTTCCCTTCCCATGGGAAACTGCAGAAGAGGATAATGCTAGTTCTGAAATGAAATCACTGTTGGTAGTTTAAAAGCAGTAAGAGTCATAAAAAGGATAAGGTTATTCAATTAAGACAATATTTAACATCCCCATTTTCCCTTCCCCCCCAACTCCTCAGTCTCCCTTAGAAAGGACTAAATTGCATAGATAACTGGAATATAAAATATAAGCCATGTGCTAGACTGTGATGCTGTGACACCACTCCAGTAGGATATAGTTCTGTAGTTAGTGTGCCATCAACGTGAAGGATGCAATGCGTAAAGGGTGCAAACAGAAACTGTTTCTGGCACCCTGTTTCCTCCCAGCTCTGAGTGAGAAGACTGGTGAACAAAAATGAGTGGAACCTCATCCATGCTGACTACTGCAGATCAGGCCAGAACTTAGACACCTCTTATTTTAAAAGTACTGTGAGATACTCTGACTGCTGCTTTTGCTCTGCATGGATGAGTGTCCCAGTCCTGTGTCATATATCCCATTCATGCAGGCATGTTCAGTATACTTGAGTATTTCAAGTGGCAGTAGTAGCGCAAGTATAATCAAACCACACCTCTAGCAACTGGTTTGCCTAGATGCTTTTGGGGTTGCTTTTCTTGTCTTTATAGAGTAGCTCTCCGCTGAGATTTGTAAAGCATAGTCAGTGTGGATGTGCATACATACTGGAATATAGGTGCTTGATTTGATTACCTAAATCATGTGTCTCCACCAAGTATGTGCTGGCTTGTCCTGTCTTCCTCCAGCCACTGGTCGAAGAGGGCATCAGTATTCTTTAGGTCCTCTGTCATTGTTTGTCAGACCTCTGCAGGTGTCTGTAAGATATTTTAAGTAATGTTAAAAATATGCATTTAAGCAACTGTTTTGAACTTTAATTTTGAAATTAATTCAACCCTTTCATACAGCTTAAGTGAACTGCATTTTTAGTACTTGGTGCAGGTTCTAGAGACAATTGAATTAAGGTTGTGCTAATCTACCCAGTTGCACTTGTGTGTTGCTGAATCACAGAAGATGATTAGGGATACAGATTACCTGGTTCTCTACATCTGGTGATAGATTTTATGTGCAGCAGTAACTGTAGAGATAATTTTATTTGGCACTTATAAATCTAATACTAAATTTCCTGTTGTTACAGATGGCATTAAAAGGTACTTCTAGCTTTACCTGTGTTTCTGTTTAAAAAATCAAAATAGCAAAGCTACCTACTCCCAAAACTGGAGATGAGATTTTTTTTCTTTGGCATAGAGTTATTGAACTAATTTTATGAGTGGAAGGCTCTATCAAATATTCTAGATATATTATACTGGGAAAATACCAGAAAATAAAAAGTTAAAGCAAAAAATATGATTTATTTACTATTACTTTTTGCATTTCTATTATTTACTTCTTATACCTCATGCGATGAGCTTGTCCATCAATGTAATTGCAGTGCTTCTGGACTCAGATTTATATATACACTGCACTGTGTAGTGTGTCCTTGCCAGTCCATGTCAGTACCAACCCTGCATCAAAACATGTTGAAATTGTGGGAATTTACAGGCTGGGTTAAATTGTTCTGCTCAGCACATGTTTGACACCTCTTCTTTTGACAATAATTTATTTATTCATAGTGCTAGCACTTTCTCTAGAAGCTTACCACTACATTTATTGCTGTTTGTGGCTCTAGTACCACTGTATAGTCCATTTTGTACTGCAAGGCACACGATTCAAGTTACGATTTTCTGAGAAGGATGAATTTCAGTGCTCAGAAAAGTCAATTCTGCTGCTTACCATCTTTTTCAAAACACGTGCTGCAAGATACATGTCAGAGTAAAGCTGGGATTTCATCATCTAGAAAACAGTTCTGAAGAGAAGAAGCAATGTCATTCTGTTCTAAGTTATTGAATTGATGTTTGCAGTAATTGTGTATGTTCTGACTGGAGTCGGTTGTGCCTAAACTTCGGGTGCTTTGCTGATGGCCTAACCTAAGCATAAAATGTTTTCTTGGGCTGCCAGTGGTAAAATATGGTGCTTGTGAAGACGAGAGATCCACTCCGCCTAATCTGCGTGTCCCTAGAAAATGATTCAGCCCATGCAGAGTAGGTATCTACCTTTTTTTGGTGAGGTAATAAGTAACCAAAAAGAAATAGTCAGTATTTCATTCACTTCTCAGCAGGAATGGCAGCATCCATGGTTTTGCCCAATAATGTAGTCTGTTAGACTGTTTGTCAGTGCTCTACTAGTACTGGGGAGAGCACAGAGCTAGGATTCTTGGCCAAATTCTTTGGAGTGTCTTTTCATTTAGGATTGGACATTGTATATCACCATTTGGATTGCAGCATAGGGGTTGGGAGCCTGGGGCCTTCCTTCTGCTCACAGTGGCTTGCATTAGCTCCTGGGCTAGTCAGGCTTGCTTTTCACAGAATCACAGGAACATTCTGTTTGGAAAAGACGTCCAGGATTACCAATCGATATCCCTACTTTATAAGTTTCACCCTGAACCATATACCTAAGCACTGCATCCAAGCCCCATGTTTTGTTTGTCCTTCTTCTGTTCCTATGAATATTCTATGATTTGCTGCAGCATTCTTGTTTCACATGGAAGGTCCTGCAAAATGCAAACATAACAGCAATTATCCGTTTGTCATTCAGTGCTCCTCTGGAATACGGTGATAAGAATCTTCAGGCACTTTATTCCCATAAGTGAAGTAGGTTAGGCATTCTCAGCCTATTATGAGGACAGCTAAGCATTATACTTGAAATTCATAGAGACCCAAACAACTAACAATCATCTAATTAATAGATATGTCTTAAGTGTCACAAAAAATAGCCTGCTAGATCCTGCCCCATCTTTTTTTTTCATTATAGAAGATGTAACTCATTTATGTCTGGGATTTTATTGACAGATAAATTTCAACTTGATTCTGCTTATTTTGCTGGAAATATTCATGGCAACTACTGTGATCATTTCAGCTAGATCTACTGAAGACTGCTGTACTAGAAAGAAAGTAGGTACCATCAAGGATTAAAACTGCCATTTTTGTGTTAAATGTTCATTTTTTTCCTGTATTACATAGGTTAACAAGTTACTGGCAACTCTAGGATATAACTTTATACTACAGGGTAAAACTAGATTTGAACAATACTGTAATAAACAGTAATAGCCTCTTTTAAGAGTGCAGCGAGCCCTCTTTGAAATGACCTGTTGCAATTATACAGCATAGAGTTGCTGTTTGCATATCTTAGGAACAGGCAAATGTTCTGTTTTTGTTTTGCACAACAAAACTAAATGACATATGAAATACTAGAATACTGTGACCTGCATGCATGTTAGCAATGATTTTTTCAAGCCTGTGTGGAGAAAGTATTTGTAAATTGATGATATCTGGACAATGACTATTGATTTCAGGGCTTGGGGCTATAGATAAAATTTTCTTTAGTCTCAGGTACTCTCCAAAATTCCACCCTCATTTTTTTACAAAAGAGTATTTCTTTTAGGCAGCAGTGAAGTAAATGTCCTGTGCCGTTCTGTGCTTCAGAGGAAGTACTGCTTGCTAGATAAAGTGTAGTGTGGTGTCCTCAGTTACTTCTTACCCACATGAATAAAATATGAAAGCTCAGGAAGAAAGTATGTGGAAAAGGGAAACAAGATGACCACATTTCGTTGTTTAAGGGTTGGTGTGTAACAGCTTATCTGGGACTACCTCATTGGTTTTTAATGTGATCGATGTGGTCTGACAGTGGTGAACATTGTAGTTTGTCACTGTCATCTCTGATGGACTGACCAAACACTCCGTGCCACCATTAGAATCTGTAACAGGTTGTGTAGGATATTAGAAATAAATGCATGATCATAAATCATGATTTTTTTATTCTTTAGAATGCTGCATATGACAGTAGTGTCATTCTGAGCAATGTCAGCTTTCCTACTCGAATTCTAAAGTCATACTCGGTAAGAAGTGTATTGTTTTCTTTCATCAAATCAGTTTGTTCTTCCATCTTTCTAAGTGCTAAGCTCCTTTAAAGCCAGGAAGAGATCAATGTAGGTAAGAGCTGCAAGAATAAAGACAGAAATGAGGCGTATATCTTAAAATATTTCCTTTTAGAATATTGCAGGATAAATGATAAGTGCCTTGTGTAATAATAGGAAGGAGACTACTTAGTGACTTAATGACAAATAGTGTAATCTAAACTGTTGTTCACTGGAGCTAATAAATGAGAGCATAAACATGTATAATGAATCTGATCTTGTTTTCACTTAAGCCAGCTGGAGTTCTGCCGTATTTTAGATCTGAAAAACAATGATTTCATGCTAGCTAATAGCATAAATGTATTTGCTTCTTTCCAGTGAGTTCCTTTCTATATGCAAATAGGAAATTTGGTGTTTAAATGCACTATTAATAACTTGGTTGCTCTCCTTTGTTTTAGGTAATCGAAGTGATTATTGGAATTTCATCAGTATTTGGTGGAATAATTGCTTTGAATATGGATGTTCTAGTCTCAGGTCCATATCTTTCTGTAACATTCTTTTGGATCTTAGTTGCTGTAAGTAGTGCAGAATGAAGGTACTCTTTGAAAACAATGTATTCGATTTGGACATATATGTATGTGTATATATTTATGTGTGTAAAATATCTTTTTAAAATTTAAAAATAAAATTCTTCCTTCCCTACTGAAATACTTATTTGGCACAAATACTAATTGGCAATTCCAGCTTAACAAACGAATTAGTGCTTCAATATAATTAATATATTTATGCAATATGTTGCTCTAATTTGAATTACAATACTTTCATTCTTACAAAATGTTCTGATACATTTTCACGCCTCAGTTCCATAAAATGGAAATGACTAATAAAACAAAGGTATTAGAAGTGAAGTGCTTTGTAAAACAAGTCCTAGGTTTTTGAATGTTTTGGACTGCAAAACAAGATGTTTAGTTTAGCAACAGCATGGTAGAATCCTTGGAATTTCATCTTTAGTCCGTTAGCCTCAACTGTCTTAAGAGCCTGCAATTAACTGGTAACTCTTATCACTGTACCTAGGAGCAGTGGATTTACAGAGTGCTGTGCTGCCCTTGCTTACCACAAATTGAAACAGCTGAGAGAGAAAACAATTAACATTGTATTTATGTATGGCTCCTATGTCTGAAAAATCCTTTACCATGAAGTGGAAAAAGATCATGAAAATGTTTTTTAGCATTGAAATTCCCAAAGTTCAGTAGGGTCCATTCGGTTTTTATGTAGAAGTGTCAAGTTTTGAGGATAATCATATTTCAGTGTGTGTAGATTTAATATGCACTACTAATTAAATGCAAATCAAATGAAGATTAGTTCCATTTCGATTTGACTAGTTGATTCTTAATACTGTCATAAGAAGTCTGCACAGTATTACCTTTTTAGGAAATTCAAGATGCGTTCTGTGACTAGTGGGAATCACTGTAACTCAGTTTTAGTTTTTGTAATTTTGAAGTAAGTAAATATTTCTTTTGTTGTGCCTTTGTGTTTAGTGCTTTCCAAGTGCTATTGCAAGTCATGTAGCTGCTGAATATCCAAGTAAATGTCTGGTAAGTGTGTAAAATTCCTGGATTTTGTCATTAGAGTGGAATAATGCCAGGAAAGCCTGTCTGTGATATTTGGTGCTGCTCATATTTGCTTGTATTCAGTTAACTGCTGCAAAATGTGACAGCAATATGAAGCATAAATTAAAGCTGATATTCCTGAAAGGAACCTGTAACGGGATGGGGTAATTAATTAATGCGAGATGGTATATAAAAATATTAACAGTCTATTAATATTATATATTCAGAACTCGCATCACCCCGATCACCATTTAATAATAATATTAACAGGCTCTTTGCAACATTATGGAAACTATGTACAGGCTATTAACAGGATCTGGAGATAACTGTTAAATATCAACATTAATTAAACTCAATATGAACTGGAAGAGAAGGCTTTGCGGTCAGTATACCGCTTGCTCACTAGATGGACACAAGGAGCTACTTTCTGCTTAGGGCAGAAGGCAATTAATAATTACAAGAGGCTTTTGGCATTTACCCACAGAATTATATCTGACAGTACCCAAGGNNNCCATAGGCTTGCTTTACTGTTCTTTGGGCAGAACACAGCCTTGCACAAGGCAACCGTGTGCACCTTGTTTACCGCAGGGTCTGGGCAGGCCACAGAGCCCAGACTTAGTGGCTCCAGGCCCTTTGTCCCTTTTCCTGAGATTGCTCTCCCCAAAACAGCAGGAGGGAGAGCATAAAAACATGTCCGGGCAAGCCAGGAGAGGTACAAGCCCAATTTGGCCTGCCTAGGCCTACCACAACACCCCACCCCCTGGCCAATGGGCCACTTAGATCGAGGGCAATTGGTTATCCCTCTGGGGACAAGTGTCTTGTGTGGATTACCTTTTGTACCTGTTACCTTTCTTGGCAATGAATACCCTTTGGTATGGCTTATCATGTATGGATTAGGTTGTTCTGTACAAAATAGGTTACACATATGCACAGTGAGTTACATACTATATGCATTATACAAACAGTGTATAGTTAACTGCTGCAAAATGTGACAGCAATATGAAACATAAATTAAAGCTGATATTCCTGAAAGGAACCCCAGTAGAAATCCTTGGAGACTTAATTCCACCAGTTTTAGAAAATAATTAAGGGTGGGTAGTTGGGTTTTTCATTCTGAATCTTTGGGAATGGATCTTATTATAGGAAAATAGCATCTGTTGTGTGGTACTTGCAGAATTGCTTTCATTCTCCTGAGCAGAGAGGTCCTTTTCCTTATATTGTCCTTTCCTTCTGAGTTGTGGTTTCTGAAAGAGGAAAATTAGATGCGTTGGCTGCACTGGACCTGAACCAATTTTAACCAAATTCCTGATTGCATGACTAGCAACGAGGACTAAGAATATTCAGTAGAGTGCATTTTCCTTGACTGTCCCAAATGTGTAGCTTAGACTCCTTAAAACATCTGTTCTACATTACAGTCATGCAACTATGTTTAAGTCAGTAATGAAGCATGACCACAACTAAAGTCAGAATTTGATCCTGTAGGGACGATACTTGAATGAAAACTTGGCTGCTATTGTATGACAATAAATTTGCCTCAAAGCACTAAAATTTATTTGCATAGTTATTTTAGGTTGTAAGCTTGCAGTATCTGCTATTAACTCTCATTATTTCATAAAAACTGAAGAATAGGTGATACTTCTGTAGTGTCTGTCTAAACTGGGTATTGCTTCCTCTATCTGCATATGAAAAGCACTTTTAAAGTCAGACAAAATCCCCATCATTCATATTAAATGGAAAATTCATTTTAAAAGTATTTTGGACAGGAAACAACTTATTCAAAGCTTGCTTCTGTATCTCCATGCGGTGTTGATGGCTTTTAATATTTTGTCTTATATATGTAATATTTTTTGCACACTTTCTTGTGCTTTCTTCAAGGAGCTAAAGCTCACAAACCAGTGTTAACTTGTGGAGTTTTTTTTTCCTTATTTAAAATTATTTTTTTCTCTTTTTTTCCTTTTCTTTTAGGTTGAGGTCCTGATTGCCATTAGCAGTGTTACCTCTCCATTGTTGTTCACTGCTTCTGCATACTTATCCTTCAGTATCATGCAAGTTGTTGACATCTTTAAAAATTACCCGCCTGCTGTTAAAGTATGTATGTCAATGCAAATGAAAAGTTAACATCTATCAATTACAGTAGCAACACAAGGAGTTACTAAGTGTAAAAAGACATTGCATTACTAAGCAATCTTACTAAGATCATCGAGTCCAACTGCCCCTGCCAGAGCAGGAGCACCTAGAATAGGTCACACAGGAATGCATCAGATGGGTTTTGAATGTCTCCAGAGAAGGAGACTCCACAACCTCTCTGTGTAGCCTGTTCCAGCATTCTCTCACCCTCACAGTGAAAAAAATGGATGTTATTCCATATAATCAGTAAAAATAATAGATAATATGCTGCACTTCTATATGCTTTAATACATTCATAGTATATGATTTAAAGATTCTGGGTTTACTTCTTAGGATTTCTGCCAGCAGTTGGGATTGTAAGGTTACACCTGGATTCATTCAAAAGCTGGATTTGGTCAGAGAAGAAAAAGGGTTTACAGATCATAGAGCATTTCGATGTGAAGTGTTATCAGTGCATTGCTGAAAAGCTTTCTAGGACTTCATGGTCCAGGTGTTCGGCAGTCTGTGGTGATGGTCAAATGACCATTTGTGGGGATTAAAATACTGTCAATAAGAGTCTTGATTCTTAGTATCTCCTAGTCCTTAAGTAGTCTTGTGATTTTTTTTTTTTTTTAGAAGAGAGGCAAGATGTTTATTAAACTGAGGCCTCAGTGACTTAAAACTAGCTTTTGGGTGTGAATTCCTGTTCTGATTCTGGAAGAGCAGAGTATGTTGTTGCACCTCAGGAAGTGGTCACAGCTTACATGTCCTTTTTACATAGCATCTCCTGTCACAAGACAGGAGACTGGACCGTGTATAAACAGTTGGTGTGACCCTGCAGAGTGTTTTGTACATTTTTATGCTCCTTTGTGTCTGAACACACCAAGAGTGGGCTGCTCTGCAAAGGAAGGTGAACAGTGGAGTAGAAGGTGAGATCAAGGCAGACAGTGTTCTCGTTGGCAAGGAGAGCAGTACTACTGTACCAAAAAAACAGAGGGAATGGGGGTGGGAAGGAAAAAAAGACAGGTCTGACCATGGTATCCAGGTTCAGCCAATAGTTCAGTGATTGCCAGACAAGTCCATAATAGTGAGGCAGATGCAAGGTCAGCCAGGAATTCAGGTCAGCAGGGTAAGGTCAGAGCTGGCAAGGCAGAGGGCCAAATGCAGGCATAGCTGTGACATTGCTCAGGTCAGAACCAGCAGCGAGGATCTGTATTTTAAAGGATGGTTTCCTAAATTATCTTCCATTTATAGAGGAAAAGATCATTTGGCAAATGAATATTGTGTTTAAAAGTATTGATTTGTTCTACATTGAGCAAACTCAGGCACTGAAATTTTAATTCAAGCTTCATGCTGACGTAAACTTGAAATTTTAATTTGAGTTAACAAGAAATCTAGATACAAATCCCAAGAATATGGGGGTGGGAGCTGCAGAAAATACTCGAGTAGTTAACAATATATTAATGTCTCTATTTTCAGCAATCTTATGATGTACTCCTGTTGCTTCTGATGTTGATGCTACTAATTCAAGCATGCCTTACTATTGGAACTGTAATACAGTGTGTAAATTACAAGACAAAAATGAAACTACATGATGCATCATGGACAGCATCACAGATTAAAAAGCAGGAATACAGAACAACAGAGGTATGTATTTATACCCAATATAAAATCTTTAAATCTATATTTGAAAGTATTTTTTTGGCTAATGTTTGATGTTACTTGATCTAGATCACAGTTAAAAACTCTTCTATATAATTGCGAAGACGTTAAGGCACTGATGAATTTCGTAATAAAGAGATAATATTTTGCTGGTTAAATGATAACTGGGGCATAACAAACACAGTATCTGTAAATCTTGTTAAGAGTTGTGAAGTTAAAGCCCTCTGTAGTTCTATTTGTCTCCATCACAGGCAAGATTCTGCATTGTACTGAGATAAAATGATACTCCACAGAATGCTAATCACTATTTATATGTTTAAAGTTATAGAAAAGATGAATGAATTTACTAAGCTGAATTAATTCTCTGAAGTTCCCTAAACTTTCAATGGGAAGAGTTAAGAACCTGAAGTGCAAGAACAAGGTGTGGTGAGCTGAGTGAGTGGGTGCCTGTGCTGGACAGTGTAAAGTAGTGTGCAGAGGAGGGTGACTGGAATCCCAGGTTTCTCTGTGTCCTAACTATACTATCGAAGTTAGTGATAAAGATCAGAATTGATATTTCTCTCGTAACACATTCGAGCTATCCTTTCAGATACAGAGTTGGCACCTACATTTTTAAAACATGGTGGTACCAGTATTACTAATAGCACTTTGTTCAGGGCTAGAGTGCTATTTCAGGGACTTGGAGGAGCCCAGCTTTCATCAGGCCGCATAGTTAACTACATCTGTCTTCTATCACAGCCCTGTAGTCTGTCCTTACACCTTTCCTCACTTCTGCTGTAATGAAGTGCTGTATCCTTAAAGACAAGGAGAGAGTAGTTAAGATTAGCTAGATTCGGGCCCTGTTCTAGCAAGAGTGTTTGCATTGAAACGATGCTGAATAGAAAGCACTGGGAGCAGGGACTGAAATTTGGTCAAGTGATTATGTCTCCTCAGGCTGCTGAGGGTACTCAGCTTAGGTTGCTTATTTTCTGAATCTGTGTCCTTAAAATTGCATTCTATGAAAATGGTGGAGTACAGAAGCATTTTACTCTAGCAAGTCACGTTCTGGAGCACAGGTCATAGCACAGCTGAGCAATTTTTTTACATAAGTATTCCTAGTTTGTGAGTCACTGAGAAATTGAATGTGAGAAATGCTAAAAAAGAACACTTTGTCCAGAAAAGCAACACCTCTTTGCATGCTTTATAGTATTTGAACACACAAATAATGTTACATATTGTTATATTATTGTAACATTGTTTTATGTTTCCATTGTCTGAAATTTGTTTACTTTTAGGTTTCCAATAACACCTTAAAGGACTTTGATAAAGACAAGGCCTGGAAAGCAGTTGTGGTACAGATGGCTCAGTAGTTTGGATTGTGCAAATGCAGTAAATACAGTAAATCAACTGTTTGAAATAAGGCTGAAAAAAGTCTTCAGTTTATAAACAGCAATATAGAAGGAGCTGAGAAATAACACAGTAAACGTATCTTTCTAATACTTTTGAAGTATATTGATAATATTTTAACATATCTATCTTTTCTGTTGGTGTCTGTATTCTGATGTTGCTTTAGAAGAAACCTTTAGAAAAAAAGTTAATGAGTCACATGGATTTATGCTGATAGCAAAGTAAAATACGACAATATCTAGTAGGCTTCATGTATTTGCAGGAGATTGTTGTAACTGCAGTTACGCGGTCAGTGTAACTGATAAATGCTTTTGTAAAGTTATGAGTACAAGTCATAATTGATATTTTTGCTTATACTTCACTTTTGTAGGAGTTGTAAAGTTGTTTTGTGTCATTGCTTTTATATAAATATATAAATAAAAGTCTTTATTATGTGGAAACTCAGGAATGTGGATTAAC
>VWYK01117264.1:26849-41686 GCA_013399775.1 Semnornis frantzii | reverse complement strand
TTTTTTTTTTTTGTGTTTGTTTTATTTTCCACTGCCAAAATTAGAGAATCACAGGATATGCCTGGTTGGAAGAACCCTCAAAGGTCATCCAGTCCAAGGTTTGACCCAGCACTGAAGGGCCAACACTAAACCATGTCCCTGAGTGCCAGGTCCACGCATTGCTTGAAACTCCTCCAGGGATGATGACTCCAGCACTGCCCTGGGCAGACCATTCCAATGTTTCAGAACCCCTTCAGTGGAGAAATATTTCCCAATCTCCAGCCTAAAGCTCCCCTGGCTCAGCTTGCAATCATTTCCTCTAGTCCTGTTGCTTGCCACCCAGGAGCAGAGGCTGCCCCTTCCTTGCTCCAACCTCCCTTCAGGTAGCTGTAGAGAGCCACAAGGTCTCTCCTCAGCCCTCTTCTCCAAACTGAAAAACCTCAACTGCCTCAGACTCTGTTTGTAGGCCAGGTGCTCTAGCATGGAAAAAAAAAAAGCTTTTAAGAAATCCAGGCACAGTGTGTGGTAGATTTATAGAAAATAGATGCTGCTTTCTTGGGAAGCCTCCTCACCCCTATCAGAGCCACCTTTCGTGTCACCAGCTGCATTTACCACATGTGTTATGTTGTTAGGTTGTCATCTGTGAGTCCCAACAAAGAACAGGTATCCTTTAGCTGAGTGCTGAACCTCTCCCCAGAGACCCAAAGGCTAGGCAGGCAAGGGTTGGGATGTGGATTGGTGTCATTTGAATACACACAACTGTTTTACCTGAACTGATAGAGTTATCTTGACCAAGCTGCTTGCATTTCAAAAGCTGCAGAGGAAAGAACAGAATCCTCAGCTCTTCCCTGAGCACAGCAGATTCCTCTGTGACTGTCTCAGGTCACTTCATACTTGGAAGTTTGAAATGTGACAAGTCACAGAATCACAATAGGGACCTCTGGAGATCATCTATTCCAACCCCCCTGCTGAAGCAGGGTCACCCACAACAGCTTGCCCAGGATCACAATGTCCAGGTGGGTTTAGAGTCTCTCTAGAGAAAGGAGACTCCACAACCTCTCCGGGCAGCCTGCTCCAGGGCTCTGACACACACTCAAAAGAAATTTATCTTTGTGTTCAGATGGAACCTCCTGGGTTCCAGTTTGGAACTGGGCAGTTTGCTCCAGGGCTGTGGCACGCTCAAATTTCTCCTGGTGTTCAGATGGAACCTCCTGAGTTTCACTTTGTGCCCAGCTGTTGCTGGACACCACTGAAAAGAGGCTGACCCCACACAGAGAATCTGGACCTGTACAAATGGGGTAAATTTTTCAAAAGACATTAAAATACATAAGGTGAGAAGTGGTTGAAATGTACAAAACCATTTCAGCAGAAGGGCAAGGGAAGAACAAGCTGCCTAAGTTCCCCTAGCTGGTCTCAAGTGCAAAAACAAGATGTAGGAAGTGAAACGAGCCCAGGATGCAGACTGACCCAGGAGGTCTGTGTTTGCAAGAGTCTAGGACTCATGGTAAGACTTAAGGAGGGATATGTGTGTGCCTCTGTGTATATACCTGTAGGGCTTAGGGGTATCAGGTGCTGACAGACTCCCCAGGAGGCAGCACTGGTCCCTGGCAGGCAGCTGTGTACTGGCTGAAGTTCAGGAGGGCAGCAGCACAGAGAGGGGATTCTGCCCCTCTGCTCTGCTCTGGTGAGACCCTACCTGGAGCACTGTGTCCAGTTCGGGTGTCCCCAGCATAGGAGGGACATGGAACTGCTGGAGAGAGTCCAGAGGAGGCCATGAAGGGGCTCCAAGGGCTGGAAAACATTCCCTGTGGGGACAGACTGAGAGATTTGGGGCTGTTCAGCCTGGAGAAGGCTCCAGGGAGACCTTAGAGCGACCTTTCAGTATCTGAAGGAGGCTACAGGAGAGCTTGTAATGATACAGGGGCTTGTAATGATAGAACAAGAGGGAATGGATTGAAGGTTGAGGAAGGGAGATTTATTCTGGAAACTCTTTGCAGTGATGCTTTCATGTGCCCTTGGCCAGAGTGGGCTTGGTGCTTCCTCCCCAGCAGCTAAAGCTGATCTAGACTGATCATTGTGTTTGTTTTTCAAGACACTTGTGCCTTGACCTTGAGGCCAGTGCAGAGAAGTCTCACATTCTTGATTGTTCAGGAGATCTGATGAAGGCATCACTGTTACCTCTGGCTCGATAATCTGCAAAGCAGCTGCAAACCAGCTGGCATTAAAGGCCAGGAGGAAATGTCTGCAACACAGAGGAGAAAAAAGATTCTTTCCCAGTTTTGAAAGAGATGGTGAAAAACAAAATGATTTACCCCTCTGCTCTGTAAGCTGCCTTAAAGCTCCTGATTTAGAAGTAGTTGAGGTTTATATGTGTGTGTGTGTATGCATGTATACATGTGTGTGTGTATATGTATAGGCTGTGATGGTTTGGGAGTTCCCCGCCCCCCCACACTTTGAAATGACCCAGGCTAGACTCTCAGCCGGCTGGAAGTTAAGAGATGAAGCTCTATTTACACCTTAGCACAATATACAAGCAAATATATACAGTATATACAGGAATATTTACAGAAATATACAAGTTTAAGGGAATACAGACACACAACTCCCCTCCCAGAAATCAGAGACCCCAGGAGGGGCTCCCAACCACCCTTCCACCTTCTCCCCACTCCCACACCTTACCCCAAGGTTTGGCTTACGCACAAGGAGGATTGGCTGGGGAGGATTAGAAGAAAAGTGGTTAGTGAAGTTATTCAACAGAGAGGAGAAGCCAGAGCTGCTAGCCCAAGACCCAAGCAGCAAGCAAGTAAGTCCCTCGTGACCCAGACTGCCAGCTCGAGAGACTCTTATCTTTTTGTTTTGGTTTTCATATACCTAAACATCACAGCAAGACTCTGAGTGAAGTAGACATCACCACTGTTTCAGAATCATAGAATCAGTCAGGGTTGGAAGGGACCACAAGGACCATCCAGTTCCAACCCCCCTGCCATGGGCAGGGACACCTCACACTAGATAAGGCTGGCTACAGCCTCATCCAACCTGGCCTTAAACACCTCTGGGGATGGAGGTTAAATAGAGACCAAAGTTCAAGGCTCAAAATAATTTTGGGGGTATTGATTTGTTTTATTATTATTTATTTTTAATGTTTAAAATTATTTTTAATACTTCCCTCCCCCTTTTATACTTCTTAATGCACTGCCTCTCTTATTTATGCTGCTAAGGAACATCTTATATGTAGGCTTAAGAAATCTTGTGGCTTCAATGAAGAGCTTGCTGCTTAGAAACCTTGTGAATCTGATACAAGCCAAAGCCACCCTCAGAACTGCTGCTTATAGCCATGGTTTCTGACCTTCTGACCAGCAGGTATTTGTCTGATAAAAGAGAGGTGTTTGTATACCCAGTGGTGTGGTTCTGATTCTTTAAGTGGCTTTATTATTGGCAAAGCCAAGGTGTGATCTGTTTTAGTTGGGATTCTTTAAAGGTTTGCATTTCCTGCCAAAGCTCAAAATGAAGCCACTCCAAACTGCTTGGGGAAAAAACAAAACATCTCTGAGGATCATTTTCATGAAGACATGGCTTGGGTGGAGGAAAGCCCAGGTGTGGCAGGAGGATTTTTAGGAAATGAGTTCTCATGTGCACCACAAATACTGTGTGCAGCAGAATCGTAAAGGAGAGAGTAGCTGTGACCAGGAGCAGAACCAGAAATGAGATTGGCTTTGTAGGTGAAGCTCTGGGAGGAAATGAAACCTCAAAGCTGCTGGTGGTGGATGGACGGGCGGTGGTGACATGAACATGTGGCTCTGCTGGTGCTCTAGCAAAAGGCAGCTAAAGCAGAGGTGTTTGGGGGGCAGACAGCAGCTTTTAACCCTGGAAGAGTGTGCTAGCTCCTGACACCCACTCACCCCAGGCTGTTTGTTGTTGAGACCTCAGTGATGGCATAGCAAGAAGAAATAGGGGATTCAGAGTGCAAATTCAAGGCAAAGGCCTCTGTGGACTTCAAAATTGGTGTCTGAGGAGCAACCTGCTGCAGAGGCTCCTGCTGCTGTGTGACCCAAGGTGCTTTTCTTTAAGGGAGAATCATAGAATGGTAAAGTTGGAAGGGAACTCAAAGGTCATCTAGTTCCAACTCCCTGCCACAGGCAAGACAGGGAGAAGTTCTTCATTTCTTTGGTATCTGTTTATAGAAGGTAGTGTCCAGCAGAGAGCCACCAAGATGCTGGACTGGAACATCTGCCTCAGGACAGGCTGAGAGACTCCAGGGCTGTTTAGCCTGGAGAACAACAGACTGAAGTGAGATCTTCTTAATGCTTATAAATATATCTAAAGAGCAGGTGCCAAGAGGATGGGGCCAGACTCTTCCAGTGGTATCCAGTGGCTGGACAAGAGGGCAGTGAGCACAAACTGGAGCACAGGAGGTTCCATGCAAGCATAAGGGGAAAAATTCTTCACTTTGAGGGTGGCAGAGATACCTGAAGAGGTTGTGAGGTCTCTGTCAGCGTTGAAAACCCACCTGGACTTGTTCCTAGGTGATTTACTCTGGGTGATCCTCCTCTAGCAGGGAGAGTTGAAACAGATGATTTTTAGAGGTTCCTTGCACTCCCCCCCAAACCATTCTGTGATTACAGAGAGTTTCTTTTACCTTTTATGTGTAGAAGTGTGGAATAAATGAAAAGCAAGGATAGAAAGTAGTGTCTCCTGCATTGCAAAGCAGTTGGAGTGGGAAATGTTGGAGCAGACACTGACAGCATTTCCTTTAAGGTCTACTTTATCTCTGACAAACACTAAGGTAGTTTCCCTTCTAAAGGTGCTTTGCTCTCTGGATTGCTCTTTGCTTACCATATCCCTTTTCTCTTTATATCTGCACAAAAGGCTCCCTTGCTGCTTGCTGTGATACAGCAACAGAGAGCTGTGCAAAGAGAGGTTTTACACCTGAGTGAAACGTTTTATTTATGCATTAAGGAACTTCCCCCTTTCAGATTTTCCTTTGACTGCTGTATAAACTAAAAGAGCTACACAGCACACACACTTTGCTGTTTCAAAGCTGGTTGGTTTGGTTTTTTTGTTTGGTTCTTTTTTTTGTATGGGTGATCTGCTAGGGTTGAGCATTTGTGAAGCTGACTTTGGCAATGACAACAGCGTTTTGTATTTTGAAATCCCAGGAGGATGTGTGTGGATTGAAACCCTCCCACCAGTGCCTGTGGTGTGTGTTTGCCCTGTGAATCGTTGCTCTGACACCACTCTCAAAACCCTGGGAAAGACCCCAGATCAGATTTCAGGAAAAATGTGTAAAGCTGTGCTGGAAACAGATGCAACCAACTGGCATTGCCAGTGGCTGAGCAGTCTCTGAGCAGAAACTTCTGTAACCAAGTTCCCTTGGGCACTGCCTGATCTCAGGGAGTTTCAAACCTGCAGCCTGGAATCCACTGCACACAGCTTTAGCATGTACAGGAGTGCAAGGTCGGGTGGCCTTTGAAGAGTTCAAAGCCCTTTTGTTTCAGAGCATCAGAGGAACAAGTGCTCATTGAGCCAGTTCCTTCTGCTGCTTGAGAACTACTTTTCAACTTCGTTTATGCTTTGTCTGCCTATGTTTGTTTAGAAATAGCTAAGCCACCGAGTTAAATATGGAATCATAGATCATAGACTTAACTGTGTTGTACACACAGAGTGCTTGGTATTAGCTTCATGTTATTGGGTATTTTCCATGTGCTGCTTCTGCAAGATTTGAGAGGCTTGGTTTATAATGAAACTGTAAGTCTCAGGATGTTTCTGCATCAGCATTTATTTGGATCAGGATCTCACTGCCAAAGCAGTTGTCCTTGCTTGCTGGGCTGTAGCTGGTGTCGTGGAGCAGAGCTGGAGTGAAAGAATTTGGGTTGGACTTGATGATCTTGAGGGTCTTTTCCAACCTGATTAATTCTGATTCTCATGGGGCTGCTTTAGGAAGATGCAGGTGGCTAAAGCCTTGCTGTGGTCTTGCTCCTACTGAGTGTTCAGCCTCTGGGGCTGTACTGGACTGAGTGGGGCAGTAACCCCTCCTGAAGCAGGGATGGGTTTCAGCACCAGCTGATGGGGTTGTTTGGTAATGTGGACCCCTTCTCCTGAAGCAGGGGATGGGTTTCAGCACCAACTGCTGGGGTGGTTTGGTAACATGGACCAAGCTGAGTCCTGTGAGGACCATGACAAAACCAAAAACCAGTGCTTTGTGGTGAGGCTGAGGAGCTTCTCTTTGGTGCCATCACATCTGTTCTCTCCCACACTATATTTGTGGGATTTCACACAACATCAAGGAGACTTCTGTGGGATTATGGAGCCCCTGCACCTTGGCATTACTGATCCCTTGTGGGCTCAGTCACATACAAATGCAAACCTTGTGTTTAGCAGCACAACCTCACAGCAGGCTTAAGTTACAGTTGTGCATGTGCTTTGAGCTGCAGAAATGAAGCTGGGGAAGGGCCTGGGGAATAAATCTTGTGAGGAGTGACAGAGGGAGCTGGGGATGGTTAGTGTGAGGAAGAGGAGGCTGAGGGCAGACCTCATTGCTGTCTACAGCTACCTGCAGGGACATTGTGGAGAGGCTGCTGCTGGGCTCTGCTCACAGGTAGTTGGAGACAGAAGAAGGGGGAATGGCCTCAAGCTGAGGCTGGGGAGGTTTAGACTGGACATTAGGAAAAAGTTTTTCCTGGAGAGAGTGGTCAGGGAGTGGAATGAGCTGCCCAGGGAGGTGGTGGAGTCCCCCAGCCTGGCTGTGTTTCAGGGTGGTTTGGATGTGGTGCTTGGGGCTATGGTTTGAGGTGAATCTTGTAGAGTAGGGTTCTAGGCTGGACTTGGTGATGCTGAGAGGCTTTGCCAGCCTGGGTGTTTCTGTGATTCTTTGAAACAAAGTGGAAGTAAAAATGCATTTTGCTGAGTTTACATCAGCACTGGGCAAGGTGCAGCCTCTAAAGGTTCTTGTAGTGATGGGGAAAGGGATTTTTGGCTGACAACTTGGATCCAATTACCCAGTGTCCTGCACTTCAACTGTTTGTTGTGTAGAAGCAGAACTCTTCAAGGGCAAAAAGGTTAGCACTTAGGTGGCTAAATACCTGATCTTGCAGATCCAGCAGGTAATTAAACACTGCACTTGCTGATGTCTAGGGTGAGCATGCAAACTCCAGCCTGCCTGGGGGTGCACAGACGTGTCCTGTGAAGCACTAACTACAGAACAAGAGTCATCCACAGTCATATAGAGATCATTTTATTTCTTTTTTTCTTTTTTAAACCCTTCTCAGTATTTCAAAACAGCGAGTCTGTAACCCATGGAGAACTGAGAATTCAGAAAAATCTGGGTGGTTTGGGTTTGGTTTCTTTCACAAATTAAACATTAAAGATTTTGTCTTCTAAGGGAAGAATCTGGCTGAAGGTGCCCTTAGTGCCTTCAAACAAGTGTGGGAACACTGAAATGTTGACACAGAAGAAGAGAAACTCTTCTCTGCCTCGGTGGGATGATGATGCCTGGTCAGTGCCTGTTGATTTTCTGTAGGATTCTTTTAATTTTCATTTCAAGAGAAGATGAGAAGGGGAGAGATGAGTTCTCATGCTGCTTTTAAACCAGTATCACAGCTCACTGTATCACTGCTGCAGCCTTAGGGACCCCTCAGATTTGTTGGCAAGAGGTGACAGATGATTTGTAGGAATGGTAGGAGAGGAGGTATCCTCCTTGTGCAGAAGAAAAGCTTCAGCTCTCTCCAGGCAAGGTTCAGGTTGGATATTAGGAAAAAAATTCTTTCCTGCAGGAGTGGTCAGGCACTGGAACAGGCTGCCCAGGGAGATGGCTGCCAGGCCACAGCATTTCTTACTGACAACATCTGAATGCAGATGCTGCAGCAAGCACCCAGACTTCAACTGCATGTCAGCTGGCTGTGGAAGATCAGAGAAGGAGAATTAGTACCACAGCAATGACCATGTCAGGTAGTGATAGAAAGAGGGGAAATGGGGCAAAGCTGGAAATGGGGAGATGCAGACTGGATGTTAGGAAAAAGTTCTTCAGCATGAGGGTGGCGAGAGCCTGGCAGAGGTTGTGCAGGGAGGTGGTGGAAGCCTCATCCCTGGAGGTGTTTAAGACCAGGCTGGATGAGGCTGTGGCCAGTCTGATCTAGTGTGAGGTGTCCCTGGGCATGGCAGGGGGGTTGGAACTGGCTGATCCTTGTGGTCCCTTCCAACCCTGAGTGATTCTATGTGGAGTCACCATCCCTGGAGGTGTTCACAAAATGTGTAGATGTGGCACATGGGGACACAATTTAATGGCCATGGTGGTGCTGGGTTGATGGTTGAACTCGATGAGCTTAGAAGTCTCTTCCAACTGAAGTGTGTCAATGGTTCCATGATGTCTGTGGAGTGGACAGTGCCTCTGTCATCATCTGGTGCTTCCTCAGCAGGATGGCAGATTACATGAAGGTGATGTGAGCTAGCAAGAGCTGGCATGTGAGGGTGCCTGTGTCCTTGGTTTGTTGTTACAGTTGGTTGGGATTGTGATTCTCATTCAACACTGCTCAAAAGCACAAGGCTAAGTGTGAACCCAGGCCACTTGGGCTAATTTTCCTCCCTGCAGGGATGGAGTGTGCAAGGAACTCAAGGCACAGTTGTGTCTGCAAGTGGACACTTCTGCCACTTTAACTGTTAACTGCAGTGACCTTTTCTATCCTAGAGATGAAGGCAGAAGTGAGATGGAGCACAGAGTGTTACCATCTTCTTTAGCCTCTCCAGCTGTGCTTTAGTCAGAGCTGGTTACTTGAGCATGCATTGAGCTCTTATTTTAGGCTTTACATTGTTCTTCAAAGAACTGTCTTTAAAGATTAATTAGGGCAGGGGAGGGGGTGAGGCCTGCAAGGGAAAATGTGGCTGTGAACCTAGCATCAGGGCACTGACCTGAAAGGAGGGAGAGAGGGAGGAAGGAGAGGTTGGAAAAGCATTCGCAGTGGATTCTTTGAAGACCGAGTGTCACTCCTGCCCTCTGAGGGAGGAATACAGAGGTAGTGTTGTAGGTGTGCTTGCTGGAGTGCTCTGTAATTACATCGTGGGATCAGCAGGCAGGCTGCACTCGGGGAGATGCTAACAGCTGTATCTGGCCGGGTGTGGATACACATCCTGAGAGGAGCATTAGCCTTCCAGATTGTGCTGCAGGAGAAATCCTCCTGTGCTGCTGTGCCTTCACCCATGCACACAGGGACTGTTTCACTGCAGCATGGGCATTCGTTACGGGTCGTGACAGCAGCAGTGCAGCAGCCACGGAGCTGGGGCTGTGCAAGGAGCCAGTCTCCTGTGAGGTGGGCAAGGGAGTCAGACAGAGCTCCCTGCCAGTCTGGCATGCACAGGATGAGGAGGTGAGATGGGAAAGGGAGTCAGATAGAGCTCCCTGCCAGTCTGGCATGCACAGGAGGAGGAGGTGAGATGGGGAAGGGAGTCAGATAGANGAGGTGGGATGGGGAAGGGAGTCAGATAGAGCTCCCTGCCAGTCTGGCATGCACAGGATGAGGAGGTGAGATGGGGAAGGGAGTCAGATAGAGCTCCCTGCCAGTCTGGCATGCACAGGATGAGGAGGTGGGATGGGGAAGGGAGTCAGACAGAGCTCCCTGCCAGTCTGGCATGGATGAGGAGGTGAGATACAGGTGTTGCTAACTCCAGCTGCACTCCTCATCGTTCAGACTGGAATTGTGTGTCCTGCTTCTTCCAAAGCAGCCTTTCCTCTAAAACATAAGGAATGAAGTTCTCCTTACAGTCAGAATATTTTTCTTATCTATCCTGATGTTTGCAGAGAGATGTTAAGAGGGGGGGTGGGAATAGGGGAGGAAAGATGCTAAGTCTGTAGATGCTGAGATGGTCAATAACTATTTTGCAATACTTAGCTTACCTGTGGACTGAGACAAGAAATCTTTTCTTTCCTTCACAGCAGAAAGAAAAACAAATAAAAGAGCTTTCAGCATCTGTTCCTAACCTTCAGCTGCTCTGCCCATGAGCTATTGTGTGTGAAAAGGAAGCAGGTTTTGGCTGCACAGCCTGGAGGATTGCATGGGAAACGGCTTGGCTCGCAGCACAACGTTTTTGTTTAATGCCTCTTTTATTCCAACAGGAAATATGGGATGTATAAAATCAAAAAGGAAAGAGAATCTGCATGGAGATGGGCTAGATTTGAAGAACCAACCAGTACGTAAAACTGAACGAACTATTTATGTGAGGGATCCAACGTCCAATAAACAGCAAAGGCCAGTAAGTAGATAGTCTCAGGGGAGAATTCCAGTAGCAAGATCAAAGCATGACTGGCATAGCTTAAATTGCAATCCCAAGCACATGCATGAAGAGATCCAAATGATCATTGAGCCCACAGTTGGGCTTTTAGCTTTCTGCAGTTCGCCCTCCATGAATTGTTATTAAAGAAACAAAAATTGGTAATTGGTGGTGTGTTGCCAGTGGCTTTGTTTGGCATTGCTTGGTGATGTTTAAGAGAGCAGTCATCCTTGGCAGCACTTGCTCCAGATGCATCTGCCCCTGCAGAAGAATGTTAGAAACCCTGAAGTAGTTTAGAGCTGGTTTTAAGAGCATTGGCATTGGGGATTTTTCATGGCAGTGGGCTCCAGGGGTGGATTATTCCTGGGCTGGAGTCAGCCCAGGTGACTCTTGACCAGCTCAAGGCAACTCTCCTGTCACTCACTGAAGGTCACTACTTGACCTTGCAGAGATGTGTAGGTAAGGATGGGAGGAGAGCAGAGGGAGCAGTGCCATGGCAGTGACTCTCCCTGGGTGCCAGGTGGGTTTGCTGTTCTGCAAACTGCTACATTCTTTGTTTTGCAGGCTGCTACCTTCTTTCCCCCTACCCTCTGCACTGTGCTGAGGAAACCACTGCCTAAGGGCAGTTTCCTGACTGCCCCTACCCTAGCTCCATGCTCTTTGCAGGTGTGCTTGGCACTCTTCTCTCCCCTCACCAGCTGGCATTGGTGGTGGACTCAGTGTGATCTCAGCCAATGTACCCACACCACAAACTACCTTTTTTTCCCAAATTTAATTACTGTTTTTGTTATTTTTGTCTTGCACAGTCTTAGCTACGTGGCCCTGTTTGTGGTTCTTTAGCACAACAGCTACATAGAATGGTTGGGGTTGGAAGGGATTAAAGGTCATCTAGTCCAACCCCCCTGCAGTGAGCAGGGACACCTGCAACTGGATCATATGTTAGTGACTGTCCTGTCACAGTGCCCTGCCTAAAGCCTCTTCTGCAGAAGGCACAAAGCTGTTGACTTCCACCCCACAGCTTGTGTCACACCTTCTGAAGTCCAGAGTTGCTAGTGGGGGGTGTTCAGGTTTTCAGGTTGTAATTTTCTATTGAAAAATAATGGGAAGAGACTGAAGCACTTCCTTTGAACGTGAGGTGTATGATACCAGCCTGAATCCTATGTAAAAAGTAATATAAGATGGGCACAAGGATCTAAAACTGCCTAATTAAAGATATGTTTTATTGTAGGCAAATCAAGAAGCCCAGCTCTTACCAGGACAGAGGTTTGTCAGTGAAGGTAGGTTTTCAGAGGAGCCAGTCTGCTGTGTGCCATGCCTGTGCCAGCCTGTGGAATAACACAAACCTGCCTTTGGCTTCCTACCTTTGTAGAATCAGAGGAGCATGGAGTCATTGTGGTAGCTTTGTACCCCTATGATGGCATTCATGAAGATGACTTGTCCTTCAAAAAAGGAGAAAAGCTGAAAGTTATTGAGGAGTAAGTAGCACAGTACTGATGGGTTTGTGGTTTGGGGCTCATCTGGCTCACTTCTTGGTGTTTTGATATCCTACTGACAAGTGTGTGAATGGTAAGAGAGCTCCTTGCATGGGAAAATACAAATGCCTGTGGAACTGTTGGCAGGATGAGAGGAAATGGCCTCAAACTGGCCCAGAAGAGGTTTGGGTTGGAGATTAGGAAAAATGTCTCCACTGGGAGAGGGCTCAGGGATTGGAACAGGCTGCTCAGGGAGGTGGTGGAGTCACCATCCCTGAAGGTGTTCAAAAAACATGTAGATATGGCACTTTGGGTCATGGCTTAGCAGGCATGGTGGGGTTAGGTTGGTGGTTGAACTTGCTGGTGTTCAAAAAACATGTAGACATGTCACTTTGGGATGTGATTTAGTGGGCATGGTGGGTCTGGGTTGATGGTTGAGCTTGGTGGTGTTCACAAAAGGTGTAGATGTGGCCCTTTGGGATGTGATTTAGTGGGCATGGTGGGTCTGGGTTGATGGTTGAGCTTGGTGGTGTTCAAATAATGTGTAGCTATGGCCCTTTGGGATGTGATTTAGTGGGCTTGGTGGATCTAGGTTGATGGCTGAGCTTGATCTTAAAGGTCTTTTCCAACCACACAGTTCCTGACCACAGTGACCAAACATTGGCCTGATGGAGCCCATGGCTTCTCAGGAGGCTCGAGGAAAGATTCTGCTCCTCTCTCCAGGGCACCCAAAGCTCTCAGCACAGGGGGACCCAAAGAGCATTTATCATTTTCCTTTCCAGTCAATACTTTTGTTGTTTCTGTTTATTTCAGGCAGGGAGAATGGTGGAGAGCAAAATCTCTCACGACCAGGAAGGAAGGCTTCATTCCCAGCAACTACGTAGCAAAAGTAAACACCCTGGAGACAGAAGAGTGAGTTCTGCCAGGCTTTAAATACTGACCAACTCCTTCCCCCGGGGGGGCATCCCTGGTGGGTGGGGAAGAGGCAGGCTGCTAACTCTTTGAAATGCTTTTCAGGTGGTTCTTCAAAGACATAACCCGAAAAGATGCTGAAAGACAGCTCCTGGCTCCTGGAAACAGTCCTGGGTCTTTCCTTATCAGAGAGAGTGAAACATTAAAAGGTAGGCTTTGGGCTGGGTCACCTTGAAATTGGTAGCAGTTTAAAAGATACAGTCTGCCCTCAGCAGAAAACTGGCATCAGGTGGCACAGGGTATGGAGTAGTCCTTGTGTGTGAAGTAGTCCTGGTGTGTGAAACTTCTGCAGCTCTATAGGGGTGAGATGAATGAGAGAATCACCAGGAAGAGAGAGAATCCCTGAATGCATCAGGTTGGAAGTGACCCTTGAAGGTCATCTTGCCCAAGTGCCCTGCAGGGAGCAGGGACATCTTTAGCTAGATCAGTTTGGTATGGGCCACATCGAGCCTGACCTTGAACGCCTCCAGGGGTGGGAGCTCCACTGCATCTCTGTGCAACTCGTTCCAGTGGTTCACCACCCTCACAGAATCACAGACACAGCCAGGCTGGCAAAGCCCCTCAGGAGCACCAAGTCCAACCTAGAACCCTGCTCTACAAGAGTCACCTTAAACCATAGCCCCAAGCACCACATCCAAACCACCCTGAAACACAGCCAGGCTGGGAGACTCCAGCCCCTCCCTGGGCAGCTCATTCCAGTCCCTGACCACTCTCTCCAGGGAAAGCTTTTTTCCTAGTATCCAATCTAAACCCCCCCAGCCTCAGCTTGAGGCCATTCCCCTTTGTTCTGTCTCCAGTTACCTGTAAGAAGAGCCCAGCAACAGCCTCTCTTCAGGTCCTTCAGGTAGCTGTAGACAGCAATGAGGTCTCCCTTCAGCCTCCTCTTTTTCACACTAACCATCCCCAGCTCCCTCAGTCACTCCTGATTTATTCTCTAGGAGAAGGCAGAGAGACATGAGGTGGAGCACTGCAGATTTGTCCTTGGCTGCACACTGCTTGGAGGATGGTCTTCCTATCTAGCCCAGAGCTATGGAAGTCAGCTCACTCAATGTGATGGTTTGGGAGTTAAACACTGAAGCTCTATTCACAGCTTAGCACAATCTACAAGCAGATGTTTACACAATATACATGAATAGTTACAGAAATATACAACCTCCCCAGCCTCAGCTTGAGGCCATTCCCCCTTGTTCTGTCTCCAATGACCTCTGAGCAGAGCCCAGCAGCAGCCTCTCCACAATGTCCCTGCAGGTAGCTGTAGACAGCAATGAACTCTGCCCTCAGCCTCCTCTTTTTCAAGCTAAACTCAGTCGTGGTGAGGAACTTGCTCCTGCTGTCCATCCAGTCTCCAGGAGGGTAACTGCTGTCTTTCTCATAGCCAAAACCATCACTCAACCATCTCCAAGCTCCCCTTTTGCCCTCCTCTTGTGCAACACTGACCTCTGAACTTCAGCTTCTGCCCGAGGAGTGGGGCAGCCTTGCTTTGCCAGCCAATTCCACTCCTGCAAGGGGCACTTTCTGCAGAAGCAGGAGTTGGCTGTGGAGCTGTCTGGCTTAGGGAACTCCTGAATGCATTGAATAAGACCGAAAAAGAAAGTGTGACTGTAAGCATTTTGGTGGCCAGTTCAGGGCTAACTTCCTTCCGTTGGATGCAAAATGGGTTTTGAGGAAATAAGTGAGGGAAAAGAGAAATAAAGAGGTGAATTCCTTAGGCTCAGCTGTGGACACTGCAGGCTTTTATTATCTGTTGCTGATGATGATTTCTTTCTCCACAGGCAGCTATTCTCTCTCCATAAGAGACTATGATCCACAGCATGGTGATGTTATCAAGCACTACAAAATTAGGAGCCTGGACAACGGAGGCTTTTACATCTCCCCAAGAATAACTTTCCCCAGCATCAATGACATGATCAAACATTATCAAAGTAAGTGAAGCTGTTAGGGAACTGCTTGCTGGAATACAGCCACTGGCTCCTGTGAAGGGAGGGAAAGGCTTTCTTGGGTTGTTTCTTTTCCATCTCTTTATTAAATGATGATTCCTAAACAACCCAGGCATGCATGTCAGCAGAGACAAAGTACAGCTGCTTGGAATTTTTGTTATCATAGAATGATAAGGTTGGAAAGGACCTCAAAGATCAGCCAGTTCCAACCCCCTGCCAT
>VWYK01117264.1:2407-20130 GCA_013399775.1 Semnornis frantzii | reverse complement strand
CCGATCTCCCTCCCCTTGGTTGTGTGCTTCCCCTCCCCTCCCCTTTTCTCCCTTTTCAAATGAAATGACTTCACAAGAGAAGCTCTGGGGGCAGTTGCTTGCTACTCTGCTTTTTCGAATGCTATGTTAATGTTTATGTTTGAAAAAATGCAAAAGCAGAAAATATTTCCCTGCTTTCCTCTTTGCTCTTAGTTACCTTTTTATAATGTAACATCCTAATGATGTAAAGTTTATTAAACAGAGACATGACCCAGCCACAGCCTCTTCCACTCCTGGCACAGGCTGGGTAAGAAGTTATGGTGCTTGGAATCTTGCTCTGAACGCTGTGGGGTTGGAGTTCTGGCAGCTTATCTCTGCTGGTCATGAGACTCTTCATTTGATTGCACTCTCCTGTAATGCTCTGTGGTGAGCACTGTGGCTTGCAGAAAGGGTTCCAGGCCTGAGGCTGGCATGCATAAAGTGGTTGCAATTGTGGCGTTTAGAGACGCTGCAGAATCTTGAGAGCAAGCCACAGGCTTGGTTAAGACCAAGACAGTTTCTGTTGACATCCATTAAAGCAGCTCTTGACTGAATATTTTATGGGCTGCTTGCAAATGAAAGCTTGGTAAGAAGTAAAATCATTTGCTTGCTTTAATCTTTTTAAATTTATTTATTTGTTTGTTACTTTCTTTCTTTATTCCCAGACAACTGATTTCTAAATCTAAGGCTTGAATTCTTTTCCCCTGCACTGTTCTATCAGCTGCAGAGTAAAAAGGAATTCCAGCATAAATATTTGTGCTATTCCTGGTGTTTGCTCTCCAGCTCTGAGCTGTTGCTGCCATCCACCCTCACCTGCTTTACAAATTCCTGCTAGCCAGGGCTCTGTGTGGCACTCAGTGACTTCAAGTGCCCTGATCATATTCCCTCCTCTTTTTTTTAGGCTACTACCATAACAGCACAAAAGTGGCAGTGAAGACTCTGAAGCCTGGGACAATGTCTGTGCAAGCCTTCCTGGAGGAAGCCAACCTCATGAAAACACTCCAGCATGATAAGCTGGTCAGGCTTTATGCTGTAGTCACCAAAGAAGAACCTATCTATATTATAACAGAATTCATGGCCAAAGGTGAGGACCTTGGGTTTGAAAGGAATGTTTCAGCCACATTCTTCTGCTTGTCCTCACGTAGTTGATTTGCTTTTAAAAGGAAGGAATTAAAAAAAAAAAAAAAAAAAAAAGAGAGAACTTGGGGGTTGTAGTGTTAGTCTTTGGAATGCTCTGCTCTAAAGGGAAGGAGCACCTACCCTGGAGGAGGTCTGAGCCTGTAATTTTGTGATTCACTGTTGCATTTGTGAAATGAACTGGGCTTTATCATTCTCTTTAGCTGCCTCAGATGCAAAGCAAACCCCCTTCCCAAAGAGCTTGGGTGCCTTTTGGGCTCCCTACTGAGCTTTTGTGTCTGGTCTCCTAGCAAAGCAGTTAAAACAAACCTTAGGAATTGCTGTATCTGTCCCTTGAGTGGTTAAAGATGTGTGTACTGAAGTGAGCAGTGAGTGGCTAAGGAGAAGCTTCATTAGAGCATTCCCTCACAAAACAAGAGAGGTTTCCTTCTTGGGTTGTCTTAGGTTTTCTGGGTTTCTTCTGTTTTCATTCTTTTTTCAAGCACTTCTGCTGGTAACTTCATAAACAAGCTTTGAGCTGCTGATTCTTTATGGCTTGGAAAGGGCAAGTACCAAGAGGGGAATTGAAGTGGTGAAGGGTCTAGAGCACAAGTTGTAGGGGAGCAGCTGAGGGAATTGGAGTCGTTCAGCCTGGTTGCTTAACCTGCAGAAGAGGAGGCTAAGGGGAGACCTTCTCATTCTCCACGACCCCCTGGAAAGAGGTTGCAGCCAGGTGAGAATCAGTCTCTTCCCCCAGCTAACAAAGGAAAAGATGAGAGGAAATGGTCCCAAGATTGCACTGGGGGAGATTTAGGTTGGGTATTAGGAAGAATTTCTCCACTGAAAGAGTGGTCAGGGATTGGAACAGGCAGTCCAGGGCAGTGGTGGAGTCTCCATCCCTGGGGGTGTTTAAAAAAAAAAAAAACAGACTCACAGAATGAACCAGGTTGGAAAAGACCTCTAAGATCATCGAGTCCAACCTATCACCTAACCCTTCTAATTAACTAACCCATGGCACTAAGTGCCTCATGCAGCCTCCTCTTAAACACCTTCAGGGATGGGGACTCCACCACCTCCTCAGGCAGCCCATTCCAATGCCAATCTCTCTTGCTGTGAAGAGCTTCTTCCTAACACCCAGCCTGAATCTGCCCTGGCACAGCTTGAGGCTGTGTCCTCTTGTTCTGTCCCTGGGTGCCTGGCAGCAGAGCCCAACCCCAACTGGCTACAACCTCCCTTCAGGGAGCTGCAGAGAGCAATGAGCTCTGCCCTGAGCCTCCTCTTGTGCAGGCTGCACACCTCCAGCTCCCTCAACCTCTCCTCACAGGGCTGTGCTCCAGGCCTCTCCCCAGCCTTGCTGCCCTGCTCTGGACACTTTCAAGCATGTTCAAGAGTGTAGATGGCTTTAAGGGACATGGTTCAGTGCTGGGCTGGGCAGTGTTAGAGTTGGGCTCCATGACCTGAAGATCTTATCCAACCCTATGCATGTGTGATTCTGTGGCTCTGTGATTCTCCTGGGCAGCTTTCCTGGTAATCCATAGACCAAACTCAGCAGCACTCAGCTAAGGTGTGAGTTGCTGGGAGTTTCTTACACCCAGGAAAATGGCCTTGGGTGCCTGCCATGGGGACTGGATGCTACTGGTGCTAAATTGGATGTAAAGAGACTGCCTTACTGGAGTCAACTTGAAAATACATCAAAACACTTCACTGCAGGAAAGGGGGAAAAAAGTGACCCAGACAATCCAGGACCTGACTTGACCTTCATTTTGCCAGCCCTGAGTTAACCTTTCTCTGTCCTCACAGGAAGTTTGCTGGATTTCCTGAAGAGTGATGAAGGAAGTAAATTGCTGCTTCCCAAGCTGATTGACTTCTCTGCTCAGGTACCTTATAAGAAAGATGCCCAGAGTTAAGGGGGTTTACGATCTGGAACTTGCTGGGCAACTTAATCCTAAGGGTTTTGGGGGGGTTGCATTAAAAAAGAATTTAATGTTCTAATAAGTTTTGGTGTTAGCTGTTGCCTAGGAAAGTTTGGTTTAGCCACCAGAGGTGTGAATGCTGGAGGGCTTTGTAATGAGAGTGCTTTAAAGGAAGCTGTTTTGCAAATGTCCCTTCAAGCAGTTAAGATGCTTTAGCACAGAGCAGAGCTGTGGCTTGTCTGGTAGCATTCAGCACAATTGTCTGTGTTGGGCATGCCAGGAACAGCCAAGGATCTGGAGAAGGCCAAATCTGAGCTAGGACCAGTCAGGGATCTGGAGAAGGCCAAATCTGAGCTGGGAGCAGCCAGGGATCGGGAGAAGGCAGATCTGAGCTGGGAGCAGCCAGGGATCTGGAGAAGGCAGATCTGAGCTGGGAGCAGCCAGGGATCTGGAGAAGGCAGATCTGAGCTGGGAGCAGCCAGGGATCTGGAGAAGGCAGATCTGAGCTGGGAGCAGCCAGGGATCTGGAGAAGGCCAAATCTGAGCCCCTTCCTTGCCTGTGTGACCACTGCTGGTGCATGCTCACCCATCAGCTGGCATCACAGCTGCAGGCATCAGCTCACACGGTTGACAACTTGTTCCCCTTCCTGGGGCTTCTGCAGGCTCAGGGAACACAAAGGTGCTCTTAGCTCTTTTCCAGTTGGGAGGTGGAGGGTAAATGAATTTCATTGCTTTGTCCATGAGCTGTACTGTGATGTGAGGGGAGGCTGAGAGAGCTGAAATTGTTCACCTTTGGCTTAGGGGACACCTTGTTACTACAAACCAGGACATAAAGGGTGGCTACCAGGAGGATGGAGACTCCCTTTTTACAAGGAGTCCCATGGGAAAGACAAGAGGTGATGGGGCCAAGTTACTGCTGCAGAGATTCTGATTGGGCTCCAGCAGAAAATGCTTCCCCATGAGAACAGTTTGATACTGATCTGCCAAGGGAGGCAGTGGAGTCCTCTACACTGGACAGTTTACAGACTCTGCTGGGCCAGCTCATTTCAACTACACCATCACCTAGAAAGGTTGGAGCAGATGATCCCTGGGGTCCCTTCTGTGTTCTTGCTGGTGCAGTGTGCCCAGGCAGCCCATGTGGACATTGCCTGTAGACCACCAAGGGGAATGTAAGCAACAGCTTTGCTCCTTCAGCACTGAAGTGGCTGGCAAACTCTGAATCACACTTGCTGCCTTCTGTCTTGCCCTAGAGGTAAATTACCCCAAGAGCTCTTGATACTGTGCCACAGCTCTTGAGGCTGTGCTGGTTTCTCTTTGAGATCTGCTGCAAAGGTCTCCCACAAATGCAGTGAACCTTCTGCACCTGCAGACCCTTCCTGCTTCTCACACAAGTGCCTTATCTGCTGCCCAGCACAGGCAGGCTTGGTGGCTGTGGTTAGGGAGATGACAGCAGTTGGTACTGTTCATACTCGTGTCAGAGCTTCCAAACTGGCCAAAGCCTTGCCATAAACCCACTCTGTCTCCTCTCCTGTGCAGTGCTGCTACCCTCATTCGTTCTGTGATGCACAGCTTCCCTCTCTCTGCCCTCTGGGGCTGCAATGCCATTAATATAATAATAAACTTAGAATACAATTAATAGATTTGGGATGTGCTACTTTAATCCCTCTCTCCTCTCTTTTTAAAGGGGAGAGTACTAAACCAGAATTGGTTTTTAACTCTCATTTGGCACTGGGGAGATTTCCACAGCAGTTTTGCCATCTTCCTTTCCAGGTTTCTTTCATTTTTAATTATACCCTCTAACCTTCTAGTGCATAATTATATATTTTACTTTAATAACCTTTTTTTTTTTTTCCATTTTCTTTCCCCTGTGGGGCTGCTTTGACTACATATCCACTTGAGTGGAGCAAGAGGAATTTGTTCTTGCAGCCTTTTCTGCTTTTACCTTTAGGATAAGAACTGCTGCAAACTGAAAACTGAGGTTACACTCATATATCACTTGAAGATTGTGACTGTTCCTTGGCAGTTTTCAGTTCCCTGATATAGAGAGTCTACACCCTCCTCAGGGACAGTTGGGTGAAGATGAATTCTCATTTTGAGAGCTCTGTGATCAAGAAATGTATTTCAGTTTATTATTTGTCTGGAGGTTATTGAAAGGAACCTGGGTTTGGCTAATCCCAGAGCAAAGATGCTCTTGTCCAGACCAGTAACAAGTGTCTGCCTCAAACCTCTCAGTCCTGCAGACTGTTTGCAGTGAGGATGTTCCCTAGGGACTGAAAATTGTCATAGAGTGGCTTAGGTTGGAAGGGACCTCAGAGATTATCTGCTCTAAGCTCCCTGCTATGTGCAGGGACACTTCTCAACTAGACTCAGCTGCTCAGGGCCTCATCCGGCCTGGCCTTGAATACCCCCAGGGAGGAGGTATCTGTGACCTTTCTGGGCAGCCTGTTCCAGAGTCTCACCACCCTCCTGCTGAAGAACTTCTTCCTTAGATCCAGTCTAACTCTGCTGTCCCTCAGCTTCAAACCATCCCCCCTTGTCCTATTGCTAGACACCCTTTTGGGATGTCCCTCTCCAGCTTTCCTGTGGGATCCCTTCCAGTGTTGGGAGGCAGCTCTAAGCCCAGAGACGTCTGCAGGCTGAACACCTCAGCTCCCTCAGCCTGTCCTCACAGCAGCAGTGTTCCACCCAATTAACCAGGTTTAAGGCAGTGTTCAGCTTTGGGGTTTGCTCCATTATTTCCTCCATACAGAAGGAATTCCCAGGCTGCTTTTGCTCAGGAATCCCTGCTTCTGCTGCTGTGGGATCACCTGTAGAGTTGAGTGTGTCAGTCAGGCATCAGATGAAGGGAAGGGTAGTTCTGGGTAGTGACACTTGTGCAGTGTAAGCAGAATCCCCTCTTAAAGGCCACTTCAGAAGCCCAAAGGAGCTTTCCCAGCCTGTTCCTGAGCTGTAGCTGAACACTGCTGACAGGTACCAATGAGCATTGAAAGAGGAGGAGGGAAAGGCTTTAATTTTCTTTTGTTCTCATGAATTTCTGTACCTTTAACATATCATTTGGCAATGAAAACTCAACAAATAGCAGGAAGATTTATCAGGTGGGCTCTGGCACACAAGGTTGGGATGGAAACTAAATATGACCATGAATGTCTTTCTGGGGAAGTGGTTCTTGGTTCCCTAGCCAGCAATGCAGGCAAATGTTTGATCTGTGCAAGGCAGCAGGGGGAGAATGGATCCTTTGTGATGGCTGATGTGGTTTTGGTGTCATTGGTGTTGGCCAGCTTGGCAGGTATGGCCAAAGTGCAGACAGGTTTACCAATCTGAGAGCAAAACCTTCCCTTTCATTCCTCCCCAAGCCCAAACAGTGGACGAGAGAGACACCCATGGGGAGGGGAGGGAGGCAGAGCAGCCTCTAATCAATTACTTCTGTCTGTAAGTCTCTAGTAGGACTGTGGCAACCACTCACCAGTAGCTGCTTCCTTCATTATAGAGCCTCTTACTTATTTCTAGAGGCTGAGAGCTGCAGGTGTCTCCTCTCTTCACAATCAGAGGTTCTTTCTGGTCCAGTTGGGAACCCCTTGCCTGTTACAAGGCTCTGCTCTGAAGAGTTTGTCAGTTTGAGAGAGGTTTGCAGTGGGAGGGCAAGTGGCTCTGTTTTTCCATTGCCCAAACACAGAAAGAGGAACAAGGCCCATGTGGTTCTGTGCTGTAAGGGCTGGCACTGGCTGCCTGCACAGCACCCCTGGGGACTTGTGAAAGTAGATAAGCAGAAGTGATGTTTTCTTCAGACTTTGTGTTGGGTGCTGCTGCCTGCTTTACTGCAGGCCCAGAACCAGCACCTCTGGTGCTATGAAGGGATCTGTGCCTGGGGCATCTGCTGTGTCTGAGTGTGCTGAGGACTGGGACTGCAGAAAGGCTCTCACTGCTTTGCTGCTGCTTCAGCAGCAGACCTGAGAGCCTGTGTGTTCCCCACCCCACATGGCTGGGAGTGAGCTGTCACCCACAGCCAGCCCAGGGAGGTACCTGTAGCACAGCCTGGACCACAGCAATGGCTTTGCCCATCACCAGTGCCACAAAGAAGAAGAAAACTCAGAGCTTACAAGTATTGAGTTTATTTTTTCCTAGCTCCTCTGAATCCACCTTCTCCATGTCAGTTTTGTTCCTCTGAGTTTACAAACTATTATTTCAGTTTCTTATTTCTGAAAAGTAAAATGCTTTTCAGGGAAAAAAAAAAAAAAAAACACCAAACCAAACAAGGTAGTCTGAGGAAATCCTGCAAAAATCATCCCCAGTGAATATTTTGAGGGCATTAATCATCTTTAGTTTGTTAGATTAATTTGGGCTGCTGAAATACTCCAAGGAAATTTGATTTGTATCTGAGAGCTGGCTGTTGCCAAACACTCCTCATGTAGGAACATGTTGTAGAAGAAAATAAAGTTGTTTGCCCTTGCTTAGTAATTGTTTCCTGATTGTCCAGGCTCATTCTGGGTAAACAGAAAGTTGTTGTGTTTTGGTATGTTTTTTAACTCTGTCTGCACTGTTTCTTCATTGAGCTGTAAAAGAACATCTCTGTCTTGTTTAACTTATTCTTTCCATTCTTCTTAGGATTTGGAAATTAAACTTGTTAATAATTAGAGGAAGAGTCTTTTTTTACCAGGGCTTGTAGTGGTAGGATGGGAGGGAATGGATTGAAGCTTGAGAAGGGCAGATTTAAACTGGAGATCAGGAAGAAATTCTTTGCAGTGAGGGTGGTGAGACACTGGCACAGGTTGCCCAGGGAGGTTGTGGCTGCTCCCTCCCTGGAGGTGTTCAAGGCCAGGTTGGATGGGGCCTGAAGAAACCTGGGCTAGTGGGAGGTGTCCCTGCCTATGGCAAGGGGGGGCTTGGAAATGGATGATTGTTAAGGTCCTTTCCAACCCAAACCATTCTGAGACTCCATGAATGTTTTAGTAAAAATCTTAATTAAAATGTTCCTAAGATGTTTGTTTCAGGAAATGCCTCTGAAGCATCTCTCTCAATCTATTCACCTAAACTATTCATCTGAAGCTGCATAGCTTTGCAGGACTTTTCCATGGCAATCACCTTTTCTTCCACCTCAAAAATGTTCCAGAGACACTGCTAACGACTAAATGGACTTGACTCTGCCCATCGCTTTGAAAAGGAGAGAGGTGGGAATTGCTGATGGTGGTGTAATACTGAACCAGCTGCTGCTTTCATTGCAGATTGCAGAAGGCATGGCCTACATAGAAAGAAAAAATTATATCCATCGAGATCTGAGAGCAGCAAATGTTCTGGTTTCAGACCTACTCATGTGCAAAATTGCTGATTTTGGGCTAGCCAGAGTCATCGAAGACAACGAATACACCGCGAGGGAAGGTGAGGCCTTGCCCCCTGCCCTCTCTCGCCCCCTTGCCCCTGTCCTCTCTCGCCCCTGCCCCCATCNTGAGATGCCTTCCCCCCTGATGCAATCTGTGAAGCTGCATGGTGTAACTAGATTAATTTTTCCCTGTTTTAAAAGCAAGCCAAAGTCTTGTGATGTTCCAGGTGGTGGCAATTGTAAGCCTGTTGCCTGACCCTGGGCAGAAGGAGAAATGGTGAATAACTGCAGAAAAGTTCACCATACTGCTCTGTTACTTGTAGCACCTTACTTGTACCTCTGTCAGGGGACATGTAGTGTGGTAATCTGCATCCTGCAGCACATCTCTGCTGATGACTCTTGGAGAGTTGCTGGTCCCTCGTTCATCTAAGGGTATCATAGGGAAGTCATTTAAGAGCTTTTAGGGAGCTGATATTGAGATTCCTTTGCCTTAGACTGTGCTTCTTTTGCAGGTGCCAAGTTCCCTATTAAATGGACAGCACCAGAGGCAATCAACTATGGATCTTTTACTATTAAATCTGATGTGTGGTCATTTGGGATTCTGCTGTATGAAATTGTCACATATGGAAAGATTCCTTATCCAGGTAAGCACAAGCATGTGTAGCAGCACCTCTGTATTGATGTTTTTGCTGTTAAAAACCAGAGAAAACATGCAGGGAAAGAAGGATCTGCTTGAGACACTCCAAAGGAGAGTTTCGAGGATGACTGAGGGACTTGAACCACTTCTATGGTGAACTTCTTCTATGAAGAAAGGCTGAGACTCAGGTCCTGTTTAGGCTGGAGAGAATGAGGTTGAGAGGGGATCTTATCAAAGGAACAAGAGGGAGCAGCCTGAAGCTGTGACTGGGTAGGTTCAGACTGGACATTAGGAAAAAAATTTTCATGGAAAGAGTGGTCAGGCACTGGAATGAGCTGCCCAGGAAGGAGGTTGAGTCACTAGCCCTGGATGTGTTTAAGGGTCATTTGGATGTGGTGCTTGGGGATATGGTTTAGGGGGAACCTCATAGAGCAGGGATAGTGGTTGGACTTGAGGGGCTTTTCCAACCTGAATTCTTCTGTCTTGCTGTCTTGACTCTTGTCCTTCCCTGAGCAAACCTCAAACAAAAACACAAGCTCCAGTTCACTACTTGTGAAGCTAGGTCTGGGCTGCCTTCTAAAGTAAAAATGTTTTACAGAGGTAGAGTCTACAGAGCAGACAGGATAGTGCAGTTCTGCTGTGGGAAGAGATCTCTTCCAGGGAAAGTCTGGGCAGATTGTTTTGTTTTATGTATGGGAGCATTTTTAAGAGCACCATAAATAGGCTGTACATTGTGGATTCATTTGTCAACCAGCAATTAGAAGCAGACATTTCTTGACTGCAGACTGGAAGATTTTAATGGTTTGCAGGCACAGCTTGCATTTAAACTGAAAAAGGGATCTATGTCTATTTTAAATAGCAACAGAAATTGCCATAGCCTGTTAGACTGAAAGGGGATAGTGAGGAGCTAGAAGGACAGCAAATTAAATGGGGAGAGATGGGAGAGATTTAGGCAAGTGAATCCAACACAGCAAGAGCAACCTGGTGGTAGGTTGTAACCAGCAGCTGCTGGAGAGAAACACTAAATTATTTTTCACTTCAAAATATTATTTTTTAATTATTAACCAGCCCCAGCAACTAGCAAGTGTTCAGCATGAAGCTGCCTGTGAAACAGGCAAATGGTTAAGACTTGTGAAGGAGGTTTCTGGGGAGGAAGTGTCTTTATGCCCCTGAGCTGGTCTTCTGCAAGGTGGTGTTGAAATCCTCCTGTGAACCAATCTGTCATGGATTGAAAAAAATAAAAAGGGAGGGTGGGGGCTGAGAATGGTGGGCAAAAAGGAGATGAGGAGGATGGAGTCCAGGGCAGGTCTCTCTTACCCAACAAGAGTTAGCACATAAGGCTCAGGGTACACTTCTGGTAGTAAAAATCGTTACCCTCAAAGAAAACCATACCAGGGAAACAAAGCAAAGCTCAGCACAGCTAGCAAGATGGTTTTGCACAACAGGATGAGGAAGAAGGGAAGGGAAATTCCCAGTTACAAGTAACATTATCACGAGTGACTGACCAGTAGCATGCAATCAGCAGCACTTACATGCAAGCTGATATAGAAGAAAATCTGCAGGTGTTACTCTGCTGGGCAGTGTGGGTAGCCAGGTCAGCTGCTCTCTGTCTTGGTGTGGATGGGATGTCCAGCAGGAGGGTTAGAAGCTCTGCAGCTAGACACAACAGCTGATGCCAAGACAGGCTTTTGCCCACCACTGGAAGCACAACAAGCGGTGGCAGAACTGGTCAGGAGAACAGAATGGAGCTGGTTCTGGAGACAAAAGTTATGATCTCTCTCATAGTCTTGTCAGCCTTGGCTCTAAAGAGGTTGAGGCACTCAATAGAGCAAATGGAAATATTCCCCCCAAGATTTTCAAAGCAGGTCTCTTGGTGCTGGTGCACAGTAGCCTTGCTTATTGGCCTCAGATTGACAGCTACCTTTAGCTAGCAACAGTCTTGTCCTGCTGGGTGAAGATCTTTATAGTGAAGCACATGGAGAAACATTTCTTTAGGATCTGAGATCATTTCAGCACAACTTTCTTTCTCCCACTGAAGGTATGAGCAATTCAGATGTGATGGTTGCTCTTCAGCGTGGGTACCGAATGCCACGCATGGAAACCTGTCCAGCTGAGCTCTATGACATCATGAAAACATGCTGGAAAGACAAAGCAGAAGAGAGGCCAACATTTGATTACCTACAGAGTGTCCTTGATGACTTCTACACAGCAACAGAAGGGCAGTATCAACAACAGCCATAGGACAGAGAGCACTTTTTCAATTGCCATGGCTGACTGGCACAGACTCTCATTTGGACAGACTGCTCAAAACACTTACTTCATGAGTCTGGATGTCTGAACTGAGTGTGGAAGCTGAAAAGCTGAAGGAAAGAGTAATTCTGCAGCAAAATAATAATGGTTTTGTTTGGTTAAAACAGCTCCTCTAAAGCTTGACATTCTCCTTAAGTGCTCTGTGGTTTGCAGCTGCAGAAAAACCCCAAGGCAAGCAGGCTCCTTGGGGTGGGGCAGAAGGAAGTGATCATGGTACAGTCTGGCACCATCATCTTCAGATCCAAGTCATGCAGTACATTACATGGAGACCTTTATGGAAGGAGCAAGAAGATGCACAAACAGCTGATAGCAAAAGAAAGAGTCATGAAGGAGAACTTGCAGGTTTAAGACATGGTGATGTTTTTTTCAATCCAGCATATTATGAGAACTATTTTTATATCCCCATTACTTTGCATTGGTATCTGGAGTACTGTCACCTCCTGTAGGACTTCCAACTGTATCTTGGTTTCCTCTGGGGAAGGGTTATATATGGAGTTAAAGATGATGAATCTGGTTTTTTGCTGTATTACTCATTCTAAACTTGATCCTCTCCAAAGCATCTCAGCCATCACAGCTGCACAAGTGCAATATGAACAGGTGGCAGCACACCTTGCTCCATGCTCAACCCTTCAGCTCCACACCAGGCCAAAGCTATGCCCTGAAGCCCATGGGAAAGCACAGGATTTTGAAGGAAGTCGCTGAGACTTAGCAGTCAAACTATGTTAACCTTAACTTTTAATCCTCTGTGATTATCCAAGAGCACTCCTTCTATTTTTGCTGCTTTAATTAACTAACCTCAAATCTGTTCTAAAGCTAAAACTAGCTCTAGCACTATCCAAAACTTGTGGACACCAAGTTACATGGCAGGGACACTATGGCTTTGTTGCTCTCTATGCAAACGTCCTTCGTAAAGGCAGTTTGCTAAACTGTAGCTTTTGTTCTATCAAATCATTCCTCAGAACAGCCAAGCAACTGCAATGTAACTCTACAGCACAGACTACTGGTTCTCCCCAAAGTGACACTGGTTCTTACAACTGAAACCCAGAACGTCTCTGCCCCCTCTCAGCCCCCATTTATTTAGGCAAATGGTACTTAGCAGAAGCTTAAAAGCCTTTTGATAAAGCTTCGGTGTGCCTGCAATTGAAGTTCAGCAGCATAAACATTCATTGCTTTTCCTCTCCACAGGCTTCCTTCCAGCTGTGCAGTTCGAGCAGCCTCTCAGTTAAATATGTAAATAGTTTCTATTGATGCTGATTTTTAATTTTAATAAAACACTTACTCTGAAGGAAGTTGTATGTTACTAATTCGAGATACAAATGGCTGAGTGGGTAGGCTCATGTGGAACAGGGGAACATCTCTTCATTACCACTAACAGGATGCATGGATTCTCCTTTCCTTACACCTACTGAGCTTTGAGAAGGTGAAGATAACCTTTCTGCACCTTTGTTAGTGTTTTGTGTTGGTCTGGGAAGAGAAACTGTCAGTGCTCAGCTGTCCTTTAAAACAGCTTCTCCAAAGTCTTTAATGCAATAGCAAACCAGTCCACTGCAACTCTGGGGAAAACACTGCAGCTGGGCATTAGTCAGTACTTTACTACAGGCTTCATTTTAAGGGAAAAAAGAAAGAGTTTGAGATAATGTAACTTAGTCTTTCAAATAATGTCCTGTAGCCAACCAAATAGCTCTGGGAAGTAGGAAAAAGCAGTCGCTCAGGGACTAAGAGGCTAATGTTACACAAACTTGCTAACAGAGTCTTTGACAAGTGCCAGGCTGCCAAGGTGTTGCACTGGATTGTTTGAAATGGTATTAACAGGAAGTTAAAATAGTATTAACAGGAAGTTGCCAGCAGGAGCCTGTTCTGATGGTTTTACTGTTTTTAAACTTTTGATTGAATACTGCTGTTCCTAGAGCAACATGGAGATCACAGCTTTCTTATTCAAGGGTTCTAACACTCAGTGTATAATATCACTACACCAAAATATTTTTCATAGCTGGAATAGTTTGGGCAGGAGTAGAATAATATTTTAGGAGCTCTACCCTGTAGAGCTATAGGAGCCAGAAAAAGAAAAGTCTCAGAACAGGAGACCAGCACTGGCTCAGGTGCTGCATCTCAGCCTGGTTAAAGACACACAGTGATTACTCACCACTACATGTGCCCAGTCCAACGCCAAGCACACCACTCGCACTAGAGCAGGGCTGTTGTCAGCGTCACACAGCAAGGCTGCACCACCTAGTGTCACCACAGGGAGGGTGACATTCCTCCTCTGAACTGGGTCCCCACCACTGTAGTCTCATTTACTTACAGGTTCTGCCTTGTTCTAAAGCAATCCTCCAGCACTTACAGGCTTGGGACTTTCACAGGAGCTACACAAAGCTCTGGTCTTCCTTCCACTCTTCCTTCCTTGAGCTTCTGGATAAGGGTAAGCAACAATCAATCAGGGATGTAATTCTGTCAACTCAAGATCATCCTATGTCAATCACTGCAATCATCTGGCATCCTAGTTTATGATCTTACCTTGATTTTACACATTTGTCTCACCTTTATAAAAAAGAAGGAATAGTCAGAGCTTGGAAAAATTTATTATAGATATTTTTTCAAATTTTAATGCACATTTTTAGTGGAAATTCAAGTGAGATATGAAAGCAAGTTCCTTCACAAAACCAATGTTTAAGAATAGCAAGGAGCCAGATAAGGCATTGATTTGCTGCCTCTTTCAGCAATCTGCTCAGTTTGGTGCCAAGATGGCATTCTCCAGGTCACAGATGATGACCTGAAGACCCAAGGTATTTTAACTACAGGATATGAAGCTAACAAGCCATCTGAGTTCTAGGAATCAGCAATAAAATTAAGTACTTACTTAAAAAGAGGTAATAAGCAGCAGATGAGGAACATCCTCTTTTGTGTGAAACACATTTATCAGTATCAAAGACCATGATAGCAGCTACTCAAGAATTAAAATTACATCTATCTCTCAAATCACATCCCTGTATCAACAGTAAAAGCACAAGTTGACATCTAAAACACAGCTCTAAATTCAGTTCCTAATCCAATTAAAAAAATAAAATCTGTATTAAACATTCATCTCTCAGGTAACAGGACATTGAAAACAGTGTCTTAGAGTAAGAAAAAGTTGACAGCTTAACATTCCAAAGCCCCCTAACTGCACACTTTGGTTAACCACACATCATTCTTTTGCTTTATGAGCCAACAGTACTTGTTTTATTGAAGAGGATGCAGCATCTTCATGCTTCCCCCAGCCTTTACCAAGAGTTGTGCTAGCAGTGGCTGCTACTGTGGATTTCAGGTTGGCCAACAAACCTCTCCTGGGCTTTTGTGTGTTTGGGTCCTCAAGAGAGGAAGGCTTTTTCCATTCATCAAGTTCTTTTTGCAGGGAAGAGACCATTTCTTCAAGCTCCAGAACACGTTTAGCCCAGTTCTGAAGACTACTCATTTCTTGATCCTATAAAGATAAGGTTGTGTTAGGCTTGTGAATGCTCTGAGGTCTTTTGCAAGGAGTTAATTTTGTTTCAGATCATTTCACTATGCCAGTAAATCTCTTTGTTATTACTATGCCAAATGCCTACTCCATGTCTATTTCTTCTGATTGACTTTTATGTAATTTAGACAGCAGCAACCTCTGGGGGTCAACAGATGCAGTTAGATACCAAGTCTGACTAAAAAGCTGATGCTAAGACACTCAGCCACACTACACTATTCTAGGAACCAAATAAAGGTAGTTTGCCTGTCCTAACCTGCAATTACTGAAAGTAAAACTGCTCAAATCAAAAGTGACCACAGTCATAAGTCTCCTAACCAGGGCTAAATAAATGCCTGAAGTGGGCAGAATAGAGTCTTAAAGATGCTCTCTGTTCCTTGTGGTTAACACAAAAAAAATAAAAAAACAACTCACCTCTTCCTATGTCCTAGAACCAATTAAGAAACAATGCTTCTCACACCCTGCTTTTGAAGAAAATCTTTCTTCAGTTTCAGTATGAAGTAGTTTACCTGCCCACATCTCTTACCCAGCTTGGCCAACTCTACAGGAGCATCAGAGCAGCTTTAAAAGCACAGAGCCTTAGGTCTTGTTTCACTAATATTTGTGCACTGACATTTGCTTGCCATCAGCAAAACACTTCATGATTAGAGTTCTGAGTAGTGTTTTCTTGGCTTGACAATTTGTGGCACTGTTAGATTAGATGTTGTCAGCACAGTTAGCCTACTGACCAAATCTATCACTTCAGCTGAAAATTCAGTTTTGTCTTACAGGATACAAAGTCAAGGAGCGAAACAAGAGCACTGACTCATCATTCAGGAAGCTAGGGACAGAAAAATGCTAACACCAAAGAAAATTAGCAAGACTGGAGAATGCATTTACATGCACAAAGATGCAGAAGCATGCAGTAAAAAGCACAGATACAAACAACATTTGGTTGTTGCCAAACCTTGAGCATGACTGTGCGCTTCAGCTGACTGTTCTCTTCTGCCATTTTCCTGTAGCCTTCATTAGCTTCTAGCAGGTTTTCATTTAGTTTCTGTATTTTAAACTTCAGAGACTTTATAAGCTGAAAATAAAAGCCATACCCAGTGAGGCTGAAGAAAGCATGTTTTCCATTAGTTTTGTTTATGACTAGAAGCCATGCAGACACTGGAAGCAGTTCTGATTAGTGGTGAACAGTGCAAACTGCAAGATCAAAGCACTGAAGATGAAGTTTGCTTCTCAATCTCCTGTGTCCCAACCCATTCCTTCTGGTGATAGAGCTGGAACATTTAAGGGTTATTGTGCTGAAGCTACCAGATTTGTACAGACTTGTCAAGCCAAGAACAGCAGCACAGACTAAGCTGCTTGTGGGACAGTGAGAGGAGGTGCAAGAATGCTTGTCTCATTAACACTATTCATACAATTAACTGGAGCACAGTTACAACACAAGACCTTGCCTTTCTGGTGGGAATATTGATGGATTAAGTCCTGAGAAGGAAAAGAGATTCTGAAGCAGCAAAATTAATACTATTAACCAGCTTCTACAAGGTTGGAGGGAAACTAATTAAATTGATCAATAAACCAAATCAGCTTTTGCCCATGTTTGATGGGAAGAGAAAAAAAAAAAGCAGCAGTGAACTGGCTCATCACACATGCAGATACATGAGGTGATGCAGCAGATGGGCATGGACAGAATCAGCTGCTTCAAACTGCTCTCACTTATTGCCAGGCAGCAATGCCATCCTTCTAACCCTTCCTTGCCACACAAAGCATCCAATATGTATCCCTGTATCAAGCAGTAAAGCCAAACTTTCATCAGCATTTGAAACCAACATAGGAAATGGAGAATTATGTAGAACTCTCAAGTACAGGAGTGGAAAACAAATGCCAAGGCCACAGGACAAGACTTGGTAAGGAATAAGCTATTTTTGGAGTAGATGTTGTCAACAGAAAGGGCTCACTTTCAATTTACATGGTTTATTGGAACCAGCAGGAACTATTTCTCCAAGCCCTACTCCTATTTGTTAGTAGTGAATGGAGAAAAGCTTCTCTCTTCCCCATCCACTTTAAATGTCAGAAACTAGCTGTAGCCTCACAAGAGGCTCATTCAAGTTAAAGACTAAGAATGCATACCTATGAATAATAACTATTTATTTTCCACAACATAGGCTGAATCTCAATTTCCACCTCTATTCAAAACACCAGAGTCTTGCAGAACAGAGACATTAGCCTTCACCTCAGTCTGTGAGGATGGTGGAGTTCAGTTCCCACAGAAAGGACTGGTTTAAGGCACCATTTTGGCTCTAGAGCTAAACTGTTACCAGATTCTGCAGCTCTTCCCCTGTGCATGAGCAGGCAGAGTTGCAGGAAGGAAATCTGAGGCCATGGCTGCAGTTTACAACAAATCCCAGCACAAGGCTGTATACTTTCCAACTACCACCATGTTCATCATGTGACCTCTAGCAGTCAGAGATGCCTTTACAAACCAGAGTAAAGCCAGAACATGGCCAAACTCCAGCAACAGTCATCCCCAGCTGGGCAAGTGCTTTTCTGTCAACTTGACAGTCACTTGCAGGAATCTTCCTGCTTTTGCCTACAGTGCAGCTCTTCAAGCTTTGAACTGTGTCAGAGTTTAGGACCATTATCCCCAGAGGTTGGTTAAAGACCAAGCAGTAGCTACCTCTTCTTTCTCTTCACATTTTTTCTGCAGCCCTTCATTGGCTCTCTGCATTGCCCTCTTCATAAGATCTAGAAGCAGAAGAAAAGTTGGTTTGTTTGTACCCAATGCCAAAACTAAATTGAACTTTGTTTGAATACCCAGATGAGATTCCTACCTAGTTCCATGTTACTGTCAGCAGCTGGTGTATCTGAATTCAGACTTCCCACAGGCAGCAGCCTCCCTGACTGTTCATCCAGTTGTCTTTCCAACTGCCGTAT
>VWYK01117260.1:299-11600 GCA_013399775.1 Semnornis frantzii | reverse complement strand
TGACGGGGAGCTGTGCCCGCAGCTCTGCGCAAGGCTCGGCGGCAGCAGCAGTTGGTCAGCAAGCGGCACCTGTGGGAGGGCACCGCAGAGGAGGATGCCCAGGATGGAGTGGAGCCTGTGCCCGACCCTCTCTCAGAGGATGAGGTGAGCCCCAGGATGTTCTCCCTTCTGGTGGGGGCCCCTGGGGTGTGCCCCAGCCCGAGGAGTGTGGGTGGGGGAAGTTGGGAGTGGCACCGAAAGCAGCGTGGGCAGAGGTGGGCAGAGGGGATCCTGCACCTCTGCTCTGCTCTGGTCAGACCTCACCTGCAGGGCTGTGTCCTGCTGTGGGACCCCAACACAAGAGGGACCTGGACCTGATGGAGAGGGTCCAGAGGAGGCCACCAGGATGCTCAGAGAGCTGGAGCAACTGCTGTGGGCACAGGCTGGCAGAGTTGGGGCTGTGCAGCATGGAGAGGAGAAGGCTCCAGGGACACCTCAGAGCTGCCTTCCAGTACCTGAAGAGGACCTCCAGGCAGACTGGGGAGGGACTGCTCAGGAGGGCTTGGAGTGATAGGCTGAGGGCAATGGTTTGTAAATGGACCAGGAGCCTGCAATGGGCACTGGCAGCACAGAAGGCCAAGGACAGCCTGGGCTGCATCCAGAGCAATGTGGGCAGAGGTGAAGAGAGGGGATCCTGCCCCCCTGCTCTGCTCAGACCTCACCTGCATCACTGTGCCCAGTTCTGGGGCCCCTAACACAAGAAGGACATGGACCTGATGGAGAGAGGATCCAGAGGAGGCCACCAAGGTAATCAGAGGCTGTAGAAGCTCCGCTGTGGGCACAGGCTGGCAGAGTTGGGGCTGCTCAGTCTGGAGAAGAGAAGGCTCCAGGGAGACCTCAGAGCAGCCTTCCAGTGCCTGAAAGGGCTCCAGGAGAGCTGGGGAGGGACTCGTGACAGGGACTGAGAGTGCCAGGACAAGGGGAGTTGTTTGGAAGTGGAGCAGGGCAGAGTTAGGTTGGACATCAAGAGAAAGTTCTGCCCAGTGAGGGGTGGGGAGAGCCTGGCACAGGCTGCCCAGGGCTGCGCTTGAGGCCATGCCTGCAGACATTCAGGATCAGCCTGGATGTGTCCCTGTGCAGCTTGCTCTGGTTGGAGCTGTCCCTGTGCCTGCAGGGGCTTGGCCAAGATGCCCTTGGAGGGTCCCTCCCAACCCAGTGCACTCTGAAGCTGTGAAAGGTCAGAGCCCAGCAGCTGCCCTGCTCTGCTGACACTAGGGGTGGGGTGAGAGCAGTGCCACCAACTCCCTGCCAAAGTGGCACAGCTCTTGGGTGTCTGACCTGTGTTTGTCATGGCTGAGCAGCCAGGTGGCTGCTGCTGGGGTGTGCTGGACCCACGTGAAGGGTCCCTCCCAGCCCCATGCCCTCTGTGACCCAGTCTCTGCTTGCCCTTCACCACCTTCTCATGCTCTATCAGGTCCTGGAGCTGCTGAGAGGCCTGCAGAGGGGCTCTGAGGACAGGAGCAGCTCCCTGTGCCGCCTGCACCAGGCTCTGCGCCACAAGGAGACCCAGCAGACCTTCATCAGGTCAGCACAGCTCTGCCCCTGCCCCACGGCGTGCCCAGCGTCGGGCTGGCAGAGGTGGCAGTGCTGCTGTGTCCCTGCAGGCTGGAGGGCAGCATCCGGAGCCTGGTGGGGCTGCTGACCAGCAGCCTGGGGGAGCTGCAGCTGGGGGCTGCCCGCTGCCTGCATGAGCTGTCCTGCGGCCAGCCACCTGTGCCTGAGGCCTGCCTGCCAGCCACTCCCTACCTCCTCACCTACCTCGCAGGGCACAGCCTGGAGCTGACGGTGAGACCCCTGCTGGCGTCTGCCAGGCCTTTGGCACCCAATGATCCTTTGGGAGCTGCTGGATCTCGACCTGGCATGGATCACAGAGGAGTGCTGCTGGGAAGGGCACCTCGGGAAGGCTCTGGTCTGGCTTCCCTCTAGAGCAGGACTGTGCCCGGGGCTAGTCCAGGGCAGGGAGGCTTTGTCTGGCCAGGTGTGGGAGATCAGACAGAACCCCAGCAGGGAGGACCTCTGGGGATCATACTGCCCAAGCCCGTTGCCAAAGCAGGGCACCCACAGCAGGGTGCCAGGGACCACCATGGCCAGGGAGGGGTTGGGATCTCTCCAGAGAAGGAGGCTCCAAAACCTCTCTGGGCAACCTGCTCCAGGCCTCCAGCACCTTCTTGGAGAGGAATACACAAACCGCCTTCAGTGTGCTCCATCCCAACCCCAGCAGGACTTTGGTTCCATCCTGTTGGTGTCTCCTCCCAGGCAGCAATTACCCCCAGCCCCAGCAGGCCAGGCAGATCCTCATGGCCCAGCCCAGGGTGCAGTGGTTGGTTCACCCTATCTGGGCTGGGTTCCTCTTCTTCAACTCCAAGCTCTGTCTGGGGGAGCAGAGGCTGCAGGGCGTGGTCGTTGGACTTGGGTCCAGCCTCTTGACACAGGCTGGGCCTGGGTGGACCTTGGTGTCTGTGTGGTGGGTCAAGGAGAAACACTGGGTGCAGGTTAGGAGAGTTTGAAGGTGCTGAAAGAGAAAGCAGCAGGGGAAGGGGACAGGCACTGGGCCAGAACTTTGTGCAGCAAGCAGTGGTCCAGGCTGGGAGGCAACAGCTCCAAGCAGACAGGATCCAGCCTCAGGAACAAGCTGGGCACGACCCCAAGGTGATGGTCACCTTTAAATGGCACATGGCCAGTCTCAGGTGGGGAACCCAAGGGGTGTCAAGGCACTGCCAGAGCAAGAACACAAAGCGTGAGAGACCCTCAAAGTGGAAATGAGCAGAGCCCAGCCTAGGCCAGGCAGCAGAGTTGGAGCTGGTGCAGCTGCAGAGCCCAACAGTGTCCACCTGTGCTTGCCCTCTGGGGACAGCTGTGTCCTGCTCAGGGGCATCTGTGCCTTGTGCCAGCCTGCAGGCACCTAGAGGCCTGGCTGGCTGGCTGGCAGGGGAGGGCAGGGGAGGTGAGCTGCTGCCCGGGCTGTGTTTCAGGAGCTGTGCTTGTACACGCTGGGGAACCTGGCAGTGGAGAGCCAGGCAGTGAGGAGGCAGCTCCTGCCCCAGGGCATCATCCCCGTGCTGGCCTCCTGCATCCAGGTGAGTGAGGCAGCTCAGCCCTACTCCTGCTCTGCCCCAGCACAGGTCATCTCTGCTTGTGCCCTTCAGACTGGCTGGCTGCTGAGGGCATCTCCTGGGCTTGCCTGCTCTGCAGACCTGCCATCTGCAGATCTGAGTGCTCAGAGCAGTGCTGCTGCTGCTGCTGTGTTTGGGCTCCTGGGTCCCTTCAGCTGCAGCCCAGGAGAATCACAGAACCACAGAATGGTTTGGGTTGGAGGAGACCTTGAAGATGGAACCCAAGGATCAGACCAACCACCATGTTTGAATTGTGTCCCAAGGTGCCATGGCCACACATGTCCTGAACACCTTCCAGGGATGGGGACTCCAGCACTGCCCTGGGCAGCCTGGGCTTGGCCTGGACAGCTCTCAAGGGGAGGAAATTGTTCCACATGGCCAACCTAAACCTGCCCTGGGGCAATCTGAGGCCCTTTCCTCTTGTCCTGTCACATGTCACTTACTACCTGGGAGGAGAGCCCAACCTCCACCTCCCTGCAGCTTTCTCTCAGGGAGCTGCAAAGAGCAATGAGCTCTGCCCTCAGCCTCTTCTTCATACCAACCCCCCTCAGCAGCTCTTTCCCCTTTTGGTGCTCTTCTCTGGACCTGCTCCAGCCCCTCAATGTCCTTCTGGGAGCGAGGAGCCCAAAACTGAACCCCGCACTCAAGCTGTGGCCTCCCCAGTGCCCAGCCCAGGGGCACAATCCCTGCCCTGCTCCTGCTGCCCAACCATTGCTGCTCCAGGCCAGGAGGAGGCGACCTGGGCACACTGCTGGCACCTGGCACACTATGAGAGCATGGGGAGGGAGGACAGCTCAGCTTTGGCTGCTCTGTCATTCTATGCCCCGAGCTGTGCCACATCAGGCATGGGGAGGCTGTGGTGCTCAGCTCCTTGGTTTGGTGGCACAGAGGCTGTGCCCAGCAACTGGGACCTGGGTTCCTCTGGCTCTGTCACAGGGAGTTAGCTTTGCTGTGTGTGGCTGCAGGGGCTCAGCTTTGCTCTCTTTCTCTCTTTGGTTGCAGTCTCCCCATGAGGCAGTGCTGGAAGGTCTGGGCTATGTCCTCTCACAGCTGCTCCAAGCCAAGGAAGCTCCCATGGAGATCATTCCGTGAGTCCAGGCCTCTGAACCTTTCCCCAGGATGGGGCTTGGGGTCCACTGTGATCTTGGCATGCCAGGGGCACTGAAGGTTCAGAGAGTTCTGGCAGAGTCCTGCCAGAGCTGGGCATGAGGCCTGACTGCTGCCTCCGGCTCACCTGAGCAGACAGCTCTGGTATGCCATAGAATGGTAGGGGTGGAAGGGACCTCAAGGATCAGCCAGTTCCAACTTCCTGCCATAGGCAGGGACACCTCCCACTAGTACAGGTCACTCAAGGCCTCATCCAGCCTGGCCTTGAACACTTCCAGGGAGGGAGCAGCCACAACCTCCCTGGGCAACCTGTGCCAGTGTCTCACCACCCTCACTGCAAACAACTTCCTCCTAACATCCACTTTCAATCTCCCCTCTGACACTTCAAACCCATTCCCCTTGTCCTGCNTGCTGCAGCCCTCTCAGCATCTCCGTGGCCTCCTCTGCACTGGCTCCAACACTTCCATGTCCTTCCTGTGCTGGGGGCTCCAGAACTGCACACAGGCCTGCAGGTGGGGTCTGAGGAGAGCAGAGCCAAGGGGCAGAATCCCCTCCCTTGCCCTGCTGCCCACACTGCTCTTGCTGCAGCCCAGCACACAGTTGCTGTCTGGGCTGCACTCACACTGCAGCCTCATCTTGAGCTTTTCATCACCCCACACCCCCAGGGCCTGTTCCTCAGGGCTGCTCTCAGCCATTCCCCACCCAGCCTGGAGCTGTGCTTGGCATTGTGCCTACCCAGGTGCAGGACCTTGCACTTGGCCTTGTTGAATGTCATGAGGTTGGTCTGGGCACAGCTCTGCAGCCTGTCCAGGTCCTTCTGGATGGATCTCTGCCCTCTAGCAAGTTGACTGTGCCACACAGCTTGGTGCCATGTCAGTGAAGGACAGAGCAGGGCGGGTTGGCGGGGACAGGCTGCCCCTGCTCCTCCTGTGAAGAAAAAGCTCAGTGTGACAGCCCCAAAATGTGACCCCAGCCAAGGTGTCCTGAGTGTCCCCAGGCCCTGCTGTGGGTGTGTGGAGCTTGTGCTGAGCCTGAGAGGTTCTTGAGGCTGCAGCTCTCGGAGGAGAGCTTCTTCCAGGGGGCATTCTGGAGCCTGTGGCCCCCATAACAGGGCAGAGCAGCTCCCTATGTGGTGGCCAGGCCCTGTGCCCCCTTGTGCCTCATCTGTCCTGCCTGTGTACCCACACTGACTCTGCTCTTGCCCCCAGGCTGGTGCTGAGCTCTGCCCTGCCCCAGCAGATGCTGCGTCTGCTCCACAGGGGGCTGGGGGCTGGAGCTGCTGTGGAGTTTGCCTGGTGCCTGCACTACATCACCTGCAGGTAACTGCCTGCTGCTCCTGGGGGCAGCCAGAGAGACCTCTTTGGGGCCCTGCTTAGTGTGCCCTTGCCCTTTTGGCACACAGCACCTGCAGTCTGAGGACTGGCACCGTCACTTCTAGTGATCCCCCCAGGAGGCTGCTCCTGCTCCTCTGGACTCTCCCCACTCACCTCTCCAGTTGCCTCCTGCACTTCCCAAGATGAGCTCCCTGAATCCTGAGGCTTCCAGGGTTGGCCCAGTGACACCTGCATGGGTTGGCTACTGTCAGCCAGCTCTGCTGCCTTGGTGTGGCTGCTCCAGTGCCAGCTCCTTCAGCAGCTCCACCAGAAGGGTCTCTGTGGGCACCGAAAGAAGGGCTGAGGCTGGTCCCAACCCCTCCCAGATGATTCCAGCAGATGTTGCTCCTGAGCTGTTGTCTCCTCAGCTCAGGAATAAGCTGCTGGTCTGACATGGGACAGGCCCTGTAGGGGCTCAGCAGACAGCTGCCAGTTTGCAGGCCTTGCTGTTGCCATTTCCCTTTCTGAGCACCAAGGGGAACCAAGTGAAGTCCAGCTGGGGGCTGGGCACCAGTGGTGTCCTGCAGGGCTCAGCACTGGGCAGAGGTGCTTTTATCAACCACCTGCACGTGGGGACTGAGACACCCTGGGGCAGTCTGCAGGGGACAGCAGGTTGGGGGGGAGTTGATCTGCAGAGGGCCCTGGGCAGGCTGCAGCTGTGGGCTGAGGGCAGTGGAGTGAGGTTCAACAATGCCAAGGTCTGGGTCCTGCCCTTGGGGCACAACAACCCCAGGAAGGCTCTAGGGGGAGAGTGGCTGAAAAGTGCCCAGCAGAGAAGAATCTGGGGGTAGGTTGATTGATGGCAGCTGAGNTGAGAGGAGGCTGCAGCCAGCTGGGGGTTGGGCTCTGCTCCCTAAGAACGAGTGACAGGACAAAAGGGAATGGACTTAAGTTGCCCCAGGGGAGGTTTAGATGGGATGGACATGAGGAGAAACTTCTTCCCTGGACAGGTTCTCAAGCCTTGGCAGAGACTACCCAGGGAGGTGCTGAATGCCCACCCCTGGAGGTGTTCCCAAGGGGCAGAGCTGTGGTGCTGAGTCCCATGGCTCAGCCCCAGCCTGGGCAGATGAGGGAATACTTGGGCTGGATGCCGCCAAAGGTCTGTGCCAACCCAAACCCTTCTGCTGTGCCCTTGGCAGCCACACAGCCAACAGGGAGCTGCTGGCGCTGGGGGCTCTGCCTACCCTCACTGAGCTGCTGCTGCAGCTGGCCTCAGACATCCCCCCGGAGCCTCCCGACGGCCTGGAGCTGGTAGGACACAGGCCCCTGCTGGTCTGAAGGGGCTGGGTGTGACTGTGGGGTTGGGGTCCTGCCCAGGGGCTGAGTGTCACCGTGGGGCTGGGGTCCTGCTGAGGGGCTGTGTCACTGTGGGGCTGGGGTCCTGCTGAGGGGCTGTGTGTGTGCCCCTCAGCTGGTGTGCCCTGTGCTGCGGTGTCTCAGCAGCCTGCTGGCAGAGCCGAACGGTGCCGAGGGCCAGCTCCAGGACCATCGCCTGCTCGTGGCCCTCTTCCTCCTCCTGCAGAGCTTCCTCCAGCAGCCCTTCGTGGTGCAGGAGGGGCTCTGGCTGCTCAACAACCTCACTGGTGAGCCTCTGGCACCAGCTGCTGCCATCTCCTCGGCAGAGACCTCCCTCGGACACCTCTTCCCTGCTCCCTCTCTGCCCTAGCTGAGGACTCCTTCTTCTGCTCGGCTCTGCTCTCCCTGGACCTCCTGCCAGCCCTGCTGCAGCTGCTGCCCTGCTCCCAGATGGGCAGTGTGCTGGTGAGCCCTCACCCCCTGCCCCTGTGCCTGGAGGGGCCTGAGTGCTGCCTGCAGGGTGCTGAGGCTGGGGGCTGGCTGTGGGCCAGCTTGGTGGGAGGTCTGGGGTGGGGAGCTGCCAGCGACCCCCCCCAAAGGTGCTGGGTGCATGCTGGCCCTGGACGTGGGCTTGCCCTGGGGCCGGCCCTGCCATCACCTGCAGTGGGCAGGAGGAGGTTGCTGCCATTGTCCTGTGTCAGCCACAAAGCTCTGGGGAGTCACAGAAGGGTTTGGGTTGGAAGGGACCTCAAGAGGTCATCGAGTCCNTGCCACTCCTGTCACTTATTACCTGGGAGCAGAGCATAACCCCCAGCTGGCTGCAGCCTCCTCTCAGAGAGCTGCAGAGAGCAATGAGCTCTGCCCTCAGCCTCCTCTGCTCCACATCAACCTCCCTCAGCTGCTCCTCCCCCACCCTGGTGCCCTTCTCTGGACCTGCTCCAGCCCCTCAATGTCCTTCTGGGAGTGAGGAGCCCAGAACTGATCCCAGGACCCAGAGTGTGCCCCCCCGCCCCACAGTGCCCTGCCCAGGGGCACAATCCCTTCCCTGCTCCTGCTGCTCCAGGCCAGGCTGCTGGTGCCCTTGGCCAGCTGGGCACAACCTGGCTCACCTTCAGCCAGCATCCCCCACTAGATCCGGTTGCTCAGAGCCTGCCCGAGCTGACCTGGGCTGTTCTCAGCATTCACTGAGGCCTCTCCTGGCTTCTTCCTGCAGGTCCTGACTGTGCTGTGCAATGTGGCACAGAAGGGCCCTGCCTACTGCCAGCAGCTGCACCAGCAGCAGCTCCTACCCCTGCTGCTGCCCACCCTGCTGCTGCCTGACCCCGCCGTGGTAGAACAGTGCCTGGAGCTGCTGCACCTCCTCTTCCTGCACTGGCCAGAGGTAGGACCAAGGGGTGGCTGCTGCAGAACCAAGAAGGAGCTGGCATGGGGCTGGTCAGCACCTCCCTAACCCCACTGCTCAGCAACCAGTCACTGCAGGGGGCACCTGGCTGCTGCCAAGGCTGGAAGCCCTTCTTGCCTCTCTGGGGAGCTCCTCCTCATTGCCATTGCAATTGCCAATCGGACTGGGGGCTCACCGAGGTTCTTACTGACCTCTGAGGGTGTCATGGGGGCAGTTTTAGGGCAGCTGTGCCCACTTCAGGCTCTGTCAATGCCCAGCCAGCAATCAGCACAGCTACCTCAGCTTGCGCTTGGTGGGGCTCTGGAAAGGCCCTCAGGCTGCCCAGTGGTGGCTGTGGGCAGGCAGGCCCAGCTGTGGCAGCCAGGCAGCTGCCAGCCCTCTCCTCTCCCCCAGGCTGCTGCTGACTTCATCAGGCAAGGCGGTCAGCGGGCACTGGAGCGGCACCAGGGCACCCCAGAGCTGCAGGAGCGGGCACGAGCGCTGCTGGACACCGTGGGGGGACCCCTGGCAGCCTTCAGCCCCTGATACCACCAGGCTGCCCATCTTCTCCTGGGCTGCACCATCTCCCTTCCCTCTGCCCTTCCCACTGTGCTCCATGGAGGAGCCAACCCCTGCTGCTCCTGGGCAGGACGTGGCTGGGCTGGTCTCATCACCACCTCACAGAGCCTGGCACAGGGGCAGAGCTGAGCTGCCAGCTGGGCTCCTGAAGCTTGGGAGGGGATGCATGGCCCAGAGTGGAGCTGCTGTTGCCCAGAGCAGCTCCTCTGAGCTCTGAGGGCAGCGATGAAGCCGAGGGAGGGTGAGCAGGGAACCCTTTATGCCATCCCTTAAGTTAAAGACACAGGTTGGACATTAAAGCTCAGCAAGTAAAGGCATAAGCACGGCCCTGGGCACCTCCTTCTCTTCACCCCTTGCTCTTCACAACGTTCTCCAAGGCCTTGGCCACTTCGTCCACCGTCAGGTTGTTCAGGGACACACTCTTCTCCTTGCCAAACTCTGCAGGGAAGGCAGAAGAAGGGGTCAGGGAGGTGGCCTTGGGTCCTCTTCTGGTGCAAAGGGACAAGCCCAAGCCCACAGCTCAGGCTGCCATCACCACCACCCTGCCACACCTCCCACTTCCTGTGCCCAGGTTCATAGATACACAGAATGGGTTTGGGTTGATAGGGAACTGAAAGATCATCCAGTGCCAACCCCTTGCCACGCCCAGAGACACCTTCCACCAGCCCAGGCTGCTCAAGGCCTCATCCAGCCTGGCCTTGAACACCTCCAGGGAGGTTGTGGAGCACAGAATCACCCAATGTGATGTTTGATCACGTTGAGCACTTCTGTGCTCCACAACCTCCGTGGGCAACCTGTGCCAGTGTCTTGGCACCTGAGGGAAGCCAGCATGGCCCAAAACATCTTCCTGCAACCCCAGAATGGAAGGCACCTTAAAGGCCATCCAGTCCCATCCCCCCGGCAGCCAGCAGGGACATCTGCAACTAGAGCAGGTTCCTCAGAGCCCCAAACAACATACCCTGGAGTGATTCCAGGGATAGGGCAGCTCCCACCTGGCTGGATGACCTGGGCCAGGGTTCCATCACTGCAAGGCCTTGTGGAAAAGCCTTCTCCTGGCTTCCTTTAGGATGCCTTTATGTCTTGGAGGGTCACAACAAGGTTTCCCCAGGCAGAAAAATCCCAGCTCTCTGAGCCTGGCCTCACAGCTGAAGACTTCCAGCCCCTGAGCTTTGTTGCACAACAACGGGGCAGAGGCTACCAGCACCACATGCCCAGGCAACCTGGTGGCTTTCAGCCTGCTGACATTAAGACACCAACACCCAGGCCGAATGGTGCTGCCCCTGTCCGGGATCTGCCTCCTCTGCAGAGGAGCCCTGCAGGGCTGGGAAGTCGCAGCCGCAAGCTGCCAAACCACCTCCTCGCCCCTTTCTTGCCTCCCACCGGGTCACGCAGCAGGAACGCAGATCCTTAAACTCGATCCTCGCCTCGTGGACGCCTGCTTCCCTTCCATCGATCCACCACATCGCCATCACTGACCTCCCCCAGCCCCCACTCTGCAGCCCGCCGGGCTCAGGCCCTGGCTCGCAGCCCCGCGGGCACTCACCGTAGCGAGCCCACAGCTTGGGCTGCACCCCGGAGCACTCCCGGATCAGGATGGGGAAGTCAGGATTTGCCTTCTTCAGGGTCACGTAGTGCTGCTCGATGAACTCCCTGCGGAGGGAAGGAGGCGCGGGGGAGAGGTCCCCGTGGCTGAGGCCGCTCAAGACCGGGCTGGCTCGGGGCAGACAGCAGCCTCAGGGGCCCCCGCCGGGCCCGTCCACGAGGCAGCTCCCCGGGCTGCAGCCCTGCCCCGCGGCTCCGGCTCACCTGACGCCGCGGCTGCCCGGGGAGCGCTGGCAGAGATGGATGCGGAGCTCCCGCAGGCCGCGACCCAAGCCGCCCCCGATGCCCCTGACCGCGGCCGCCGCCATCTTCCACCCACACCTGACACAAACACGGGGATGTAGCTCCGCAGTCCGCCAATCGCAGAGCTCGCCGGGAGCAGCTTCCGCCAATCGCAGAGCTCGCCGGGAGCAGCTTCCGCCAATCGCAACGTGGTCGGCCAGGAGCCGACCAATGGGAGCGGAGCGGGGGCGGGCCGGCCGGGCGCGGGGGGTGCTGGGAAGAGGAGCGGCGGAGGGCAGCGGAGCAGAGCGGCCTGTGTTCGTAGTGGCGCAGCGATGCCGGAACGCGATAGTGAGCGGGGCTCGGCGACATCCCGGGAGCCAGGGACACCGCTCCTGGAGCGGCGGGGAGGGACACGGGGAGCGACCTGCACGGGGGCGGGGCTGGCGAAGGCCCACGGATCTTGGGGCCCGAGGGAGTGGGGAGAGCGCCGGCGGGGTGCAGGCGCATCGCGGCCTGGGGAGCCGAAGTGCTGACGTCCAGGTTGGGCTGGGCTGTGAGCAGGCTGCTCCAGCGGGAGATGCCCCCA
>VWYK01117258.1:96066-147933 GCA_013399775.1 Semnornis frantzii | reverse complement strand
AGGGGAGGGGAGCGCTAGCGCGCGTGCGCAAAGCGGCCCGCGGGTGGAGGCGCACGTAGCGCATGGCGCGGCCGCGAAGGGCGGTGCGACCTTCAGGGCCGTGACGTCATGGCGCCCTACCGCGTGCATAGTACGCCGTGTGGCACCGGCGTCCGGGTTCGCTGCGAATGGCTCCATACCGTTCTTCTTCCTTTCTGCCTCTGCAGGAGCGCGTCAGATAGGCTCTTTCCCAGACAAGCCCTAACCAGACGCAAGCCCACTTAACTTCCCCGACAGCACTTCCCACGCCGCCCGCTGTGAGACGGCCAACCCTGAGGGTAGCGGTGCCCTCACTCAAGATGGTGGCTGGCGCCGGAAGTGGAAGGGGAGGGGACACGGCGCGGTGGCAGGTGGAGCCGGTTCCAGGATGGCGCGGAGCGGGCGGCTTCGTTCGGGCGCCGCTGCCAAGCTGAAGCGGTGGCGGAAGGGCCATAGCAGCGATTGCAACCCTGAGACTCGCCAGCACCGCCTGGCCGCCCGTAGCCGCTTCTTCAGCCGGCCCGCGGGTAAGGACATAAGGCAAGTAGGGCGGGCAGTGTAGGCAGCTCTCAGTTGGTGCCCGGCCTTTCTCGGCAGGGGCTGAGGAGCGAGCCATTTGGCTCTCGGCTCCAGAGGGCGGGGATGGGGGCAGAGGGGCCATGAGCCGCCGACCCTCGAGCTGCAGGCCCGGGAGGTAGAAGCAGCAAACAAGGCCGGAGAGCCAAGCCTCTTGTAGTTGTTTGCAAGCTGGTATCTAGGACTCGGAGGGACACGAAGTGTGTGCCTTGGCTGCCTGGATGAAACTGGAAGAATGGGGCAGCGTACAAGGAACACTAAAAAAAGTGTTAAAGCCTTGGTACACCAGGACATGTTGATGAGGATGCGATGCTCTTCTCCTTTAGAAGAGATTGCTGGACTGCGACCGAGCTTGTTTTCAGAGGAATTAGGAGCTCTCTCCAGCTATTGCTGTGCTTTCTTCCATCAAGGGCAACTGGCATCTTGTCCCACACATTGGAGATGAACTCTAGTCACGCTGGTCTGGCTGCAAGAGGAGAGAGGGCTGTGGAGGGGTTTGGGGTAAGCGGTAGAACAACACGACTTTGTGGTTCTAAGTATAACTCTTTACCTTGGCAGAGAAAAGTAATTTGACAGTGGATGCTGTGAAGCTGCACAATGAGCTGCAGTCAGGGTCTCTGCGTTTGGAGCGGACGAGTGATAATACTCATCACCATATGGAAGAGGATGATGCTGTGGAGGCCACCACAGAGAAGTCCTCTGGCACCTTCCTGAGTGGGCTGAGCGACTGTACCAACATCACCTTCAGCAAGGTGCAGCGCTTCTGGGAATCCAACTCTGCTGCTCACAAAGAGGTACAGGCAGGATTAGGGCTGACTTGAGATGTGGTTGGCATGGTCCCCTGGGTGTGAGGCTGAGAGCACTGACCTCTTCCGCCTGCTCCTGTTAGATCTGCGCTGTGCTGGCAGCTGTGACAGAGGTGATCCGTTCACGGGGGGGCAAGGAGAGCGAGACAGAGTACTTTGCTGCACTGGTGAGTGATGATCTTAGGCAGGAAACACAAGGGGAGCTGCTGTTGGCAGCACAGTGGTTTCTCAGGAGGGTTGGTGGAGGAAAGCCCTGTGTTTATGGCCAAGGCTCCGGGGGTCCTTCAGCAGAGATGCTGTTGGGCTGCTCCTGGTTTCTCTGCACCCCCACCTCCCCAAGAGCTGGATTTGGGGAAGGGCTGGCCTGGTGCCCCTGCTCCCCCTCACTCACCTCCCCTCTGTTGCCAGATGACAACGCTGGAGGCAGTGGAGTCCCCAGAGTCTCTGGCTGCTGTTGCCTACCTGCTCAACCTCGTCCTAAAGCGGTGAGTGGCTGGCAGAGGAGTGGGGAGAGCTACCTGGCCCTGTCACAGAAGGGCAGTTGATGCTATCCCATTTCCTCAGGCTAGGGAAAGGGTTCAACCATGGTGAGTCAAGGATGGCATTCCCTATGTGACTGCTACTGACCATGAACTCTTCAGCCCACTGATATTCCCCCTTTTTCTGGCAGTGTTCCAAGCCCTGTGCTTATTAAAAAATTCTCAGACACCTCAAAAGCCTTCATGAGTATCATGTCCTCACAGGCCTGCAGCAGCTCCACTTCTGCTCTGCGATGGGTGAGTAGCCAAGAGGCAACCATCTCTGCCTGGGTGTCCAGTGAGAACTGGCATTGAGATGGCTCTTGTAATATGGTGCTGCATACTCAGCCTGAGGCTGTTGCAGTGAAAAGGGAGTCTCTTGGGGTGATGCTAACTCTCCTGCTGCTCACTTGTCTCAGGTCCTGTCTTGCCTGGCCACACTGCTGCGGAAGCAGGACTTGGCAGCCTGGAGCTACCCTGTCACACTCCAGGTCTACCATGGCTTGCTGAGCTTCTGTGTTCATACTAAGCCCAAGGTGAGTGCCCAGTGACCCTCCCGAAGGATGAGACGTTGCCTTTAGGATTAATTTCTGGGGCTGGCTATACCCCAAAGGTCTGTGGCTTCAAACCACTCGGGCTCTCCTTCCCCCAGGTGCGGAAAGCTGCGCAGCATGGCGTGTGCTCTGTCCTGAGAGGCAGCGAGTTCATGTTTGGAGATGCAGCCCCTGACCATCACCCTGCAGCACCCTCCACTGCCAAGTTCTGCGTGCAGGAGATAGAAAAAGCTGGAGGTGTGGGGCATTGGAGCAAGGGGTCTGCAGCTGAGTGTGGGGGCCTCTGGGGGGACCACAGGAGAATAATTACGTGAAGGGAAGATGGGAGGGTGCAGAATCTTGGATTGTCAGGAAGGGTATGAGATGCTTCTGGGGCACCTGTTTGGGAGTGTTCCCAGACAGCTGTCCGTTGCTCTGTTCTTCCCTGAAGTTGAGAGAATGTTCACCCTGCATATTTGGGTTAGCCTTGGCGCTATCACAGAGGCTTTGCCTTGGGTGCCACAGGCTCAGACATTGCTTCGCTCCCACAGGCACCAAGGAGTCAACCACTACCCTGCATGTCCTCACCCTGCTGCAAGACCTTCTGTCCTGCTTCCCTGTAGCCGTGGTGAAGACCTGCTGTGAAACCTTGCTCCGAGTCATGACCCTCAGCCATGTAGTAAGTGTCCCCACATGAGGTGTGGCTAGGGCAGTCTCACCCTCAGCTGCGACCTAGAAGGACTGAAAGCTACTTGTCTGCCAGCTGGGAGCCTGGAAGTGCAGATGCAAGCAGAGAAGCTCAGAGCAGCTGGTGCTTGCTGGCCTGCCTGCTGTGAAAGATATGTGGGACAGTCACAACAGTGCTGCACTTCCTGGGGCAGAGCCTGCTTTGGGGTAGGGAGGGAGTAGGTGCAAAGCAGAGCCCTCCATCCTGACAGTGTGTCCTTCACAGCTGGTGACAGCGTGTGCCATGCAAGCCTTCCACAGCCTCTTCAGTGCCCAGGCCAGTGTGGCCTGCCTGCCAGCTGAGCTCAATGCCCAGATCATCACTGTGAGTGTGGGATGTCAATGTGGGGAGGGATAGGGCTGGCAATGCTGTGGCATCTGCTTACCCACTCTCTGCTTTCCCAGGCCCTCTACGACTATGTGCCCAGCACAAATGACTTGCAACCACTGCTGACCTGGCTGTCCACCATGGAGCGGGCACACATCAACTTGGGCAGGTGCAGCCAGGGGCCATGAGTGGGCAGAGGGGAGAGGGAGCCACTTTGTCTTTCACCTGCCCCATCTCTCTTTTCCAGGCTGCAGAAGGACCTCTGCTGGGCTCACCTCCCCCGGTTCTTCTCTGCTGCCATGAACTGCTTCCTCTCTCCACATTCCCAGGTGGTGTTGGATGCAGCACAGATCCTGGAGGTACCACACAGAGGAAATCTCCCTGCTTAGCTGCCCTGGGGTTCATGGGAAGCTTTGCCTAGGGGGTTGAGGCTTGTCAGATAGTGGTGTGCCCCTCTTTGCCTGCTGGGCTGAGTGATCCATGATCCACTGCTCTCTCACTTTCCCTATTTGCCTGTGCAGAACCTCTTGAGTGAGTGTGTTGCTCCCAGCATGGAGGACCTGGGCACTGTCTCTGCATCTGCCCCAGCTCCTGCTGCCTACCTGTGCAAGATGTTCAGGTGAGGAGTAGCAGTGTGGGAGAGGCAGCTGGCAGGGTCGATGGGCACCCCGATCACTGCTGAGTCAGTCCCTGCCAGTGCAACCATCTCTTCTCTCCTCAGATCAGTGGAAGAAGGCCTGACATACCGTTTCCACGCAGCATGGGACAAGGTGTTGTGGGTGCTGGAGGTGTTCTTTAAGACATGTGGGAAGCAGTGCTACCCCATCATGAGAAAAGTGAGTCAGGCTGAGAAGGCTCAGACTTACCTATGGAGAAGGCTATGGTGGCTGCACTGCTGCCTGGGCTTCATTACCTTCCACAACTTGGGAGCAAGGTTCTCTTGGTGCCTACTGTGGTAGGCAGAACATGTGCAACTCTGGGGCTCAGCACAAGGCTGTGCAGGGCAGCTGGCATTCCCTGGAAAGGCATAGTGAGTGATGTGCTGGACCTGCCTCTGTTGCTTCTTTGTGACCAGCCTGCCCTGTCTCCACAGTGTCTCCAGTCCCTGTGTGATCTGCGTCTCTCTCCTCATTTCCCCTACACCGCTGAAGTGGACCAGGCAGTGGGGGCTGCCGTGAGCACAATGGGCCCTGAGGTGGTGCTAGAAGCTGTGCCCCTGGGGATCGATGGCAAGGAGTGAGTACAATCATGGGGTAGTATTCTTGCAGTCATTTGTTATGTTCTTGTTCTGTCCTTGTGTGATCCTGCAGATGTTTGGATCTGCTGAGCCTTCTGTGCCTGGCTTTGGGCTTGAGTGGAGGTGTCTTGTGCCCAGGGGCTGATGCTGGCAGTAGCCCCCTGACATATACCTTTCTTCATCAGGCTGACGCTGGATTTCCCCCGCAGCTGGATGCTGCCAGTGCTGCGGGACTATGTGCGGGGTGCACGGCTTGGCTTCTTCACCAACTACTTCTTGCCCTTGGCAGCCACCCTGAAAAACAGAGGTTAGGAGGGTGGTGTGATGGGGATCTCAGCAGGTATCCTGCGATCCTTTCCCTCCCCATGCCACTTTCTCCTTCTCCATTCATCACCCCTTTCTGTTCTGCAGCCCTGGAGTTTACACAGGCTGGGAAGAGTGTGGAGGCCAAGATTTATGACACGCTGCAGTGGCAGGTAATGAGGAGTGCTCAGGAACCCTGCCATGGTGTACGCTTGGTGCCTGGCTGGGCAGCATGAATTTGATGAAGAGTGATGACTCCCATTTCCTCCTTTGCCTTCTAGGTGTGGACCCTGCTGCCTGGCTTCTGCATTCACCCAGTGGATGTGCTGGAGGCCTTTAAGGGGCTGGCACGCACACTGGGCATGGCCATCAGTGAACGCCCAGATCTCCGTCCCACCGTCTGCCAGGCCTTGCGCACCCTCATCCACAAAGGCTGCCAGACAGGTTGGTGGGGGACAGATCTTCGTGATGGTCCCTGTCCTCTGCAGTGACTTGGAGAGGAGGGGAGATGCTGATCTGTATCCCCATCGTCCATCCTCTTCCTAGATGCCAAGCGGGCAGAAGTAGGTCGCTTTGCCAAAAATTTCCTGCCTATCCTGTTCAACGTGTACAGCCAGCCTGAGGAGGATGGGAGCAGCAGTGCTCAGCGCCGCTCCGTGCTGGACACTGTCCGTGCTTACTTGACCATCACTGATCCCCAGGTAAAGGGCGCGTGGCCCAGGCTGGGCTACCTCAGGCCAGTATTTCCCAGCTGCTCCCAGTCTGATGAGGCCGTGGTGGGTACCCTACGGCAGAGGACAGGAAGAAAGAGGCTGAGCAGAGAGCAGCCATTTGTGCTCTCATGGGAAGGAAGCACTTCCCAACCGGTGCCCTGGGATATCCCCATCTTGTAGCTGCATCTGGCCCATCATGCACAAGCCTTTGGTGAACTGTTTTTGGACCTGCCGTGCTTCTGGTCCCCACAGAGTACTGTGGCAAGACTTTTGCTAGGTGGATTGCAAACTCTTGTGAAAGTGCTTCCTTCAGTCAGTTTTGACCCTGCTGTGTTTCTCTGCCCTACAGATGGTGTGTGGGTTTCTGCAGAAAGCCAGCTCGAAGCTGACCAGTCCTGAAAGCACTGAGTTTGCCAGGTAACATCCAGGCACTGGTGCTAATGGGTAAAGCTGCTGGCTCCCTCCCTCCAGTATAGACCACTTGCACTGTCACATGTGGGATGTCCCACTCTTGTGCATCCAGTGCGACAGTTTCAGCTTGGTCAGGCAGTATTAGTGATGCTGTGGTTACCCACTTGCTATCTGTTCTTTGCTGCAGACTCTCCATCCTGGACCTGGTGGTGGCAATGGCACCTTATGCTGATGAGCAGTCTCTGGACTCCCTGTACTGCACCATCCAGCCTTCCCTCCAGGTGAGTCAACTTCCAGCTCTGACAGGTGCAGGCGATGCAGTGGAGCGCACCTTACGTTTGCTGCCAGTTGGACCTGCGCTCTCTAGAGCTGAGTAGGTGCTACAAGGGACAGGACTCTGCTGGGTGATGTGGGATGCTGTGGGTGTCCTTTCAGACACTGTCAAGGAGTTGCATTGACCATGGGGTCACGTTGGCTGTCCCTGCAGAGCAAGGAACGCAGCATGCAGAAAAAAGCATACCGAGTGCTGGAGGAGGTGTGTGCTGCCCCCCATGCCCCCTGCCAGGCCTTCGTCCGCTCCCACCTGCAGGATCTGCAGACAGTTCTGCTGGAGTCACTCAAGAGCGCAGCATCCCCAGCCAAGAGGGTGAGAGCAAGGGCTGCGGTGGTGGAGCTCCGGGCAGGGAATGGGCTGGTCAGTGGAGGCAGCCAGATGTGTGTCCCTGAGTGTACCAGTGCTGGGCTGTTTCTTTCCCCAGCCCCGGCTGAAGTGTCTGTTCCACATCGTGAAGCAGCTCTCTGCAGAGCACGAGCCCTTCATCACCGCCCTAGTTCCAGAGGTGAGCGTCATCCCTGGGGACACCCATCTGGTTCTGGCCATGAGGGTGGCAGCATTGAAGTGACATGCGTTTTTTTTCTGTCAGGTCATTCTGTGCACAAAGGAAGTGTCAGTGGGTGCCCGCAAGAATGCCTTCCTGCTGCTTGTGGAGATGGGACATGCCTTCATCCGCTTTGGACCTACTCCCCAAGGTGAGCTGCTGCTCTGCTTCCTCACCCCACAGCTGCTTTGTCCCCAGGATAATCAGACCCATGCTCAGTGCCCTGCTGAAATGGACCAGTGTTGTTGCTGGGCAGCTGGCAAGCAGAGGCCTGAATTGCCCTCCTCTTCCAGAGGCCATGCAGCGGTTCCTGCTTCTGATCTATGTGGGGCTCACGGGCTCAGTAACCATGATCAGCTGCACGGTGCTGGCACTGACTCGCCTGTTCTTCGAATTCAAAGGTGAGCAGGAACAGGAGGGCTGGGGGGATGTGGGCAGCACAGGGAGACAAGGCAGCACCTCCCGATAAAAATGGATACTGGGAAGAGGCCAGCTGTGGCTGACCTCTGTTGTGGTTGCAGATCACATGGAGCTGAGTGTGGTGGAGCAACTCCTGCAGAATATCTGCCTGCTGCTGGCATCCCGCACACGAGATGTGGTAAAGGCAGCCTTGGGCTTCCTCAAAGTCACACTGCTGCTGGCGGACACCAAACTGCTGGCCAAGCACATTGAGGCAATGGTGAGATCCTGTACAGGGTACCCTAAGGAGGGAGGTGGGGCAAAACTTGGGCATTTAGGGGCATCTTTGGGTCCACCTTACTTCTGTTCAGGAGCCAGGAGTTGAACTGAGAGACTGAGAAGGCAGTGAGGAGGTCCCTGTCTCGAGTGCTGGCATGAACCTCCCACAGAGCCCCCATGAGCCAGCGTTGCCAATCAGGGATGGTTCCCTATGGCCCTGCCTGGCGCAGGTGTGGGGAGACAGTAGCCAAGTGGGCATGGTGGGTATTTGTGGGAAGGGTGGGAAGCCTGGGCCAGGAGTGTTTTGGTCTCAAGAGTCTCTGTCCTGGCAGTTGGAGGCCTTGGGGAACCTTTCAGATGACATGAGACGCCACTTCCGTATGAAGCTGCGAAACCTCTTCACCAAGTTCATCCGCAAGTTCGGGTGAGCTAGAGGTTCCGTGGCTGTGCTGGGGCCCTGAGGGAGCTCACTGGGAAGCCATGTGGGCACTGACTGCTCTCTGTGCACTCCTCAGCTTTGAGCTGGTGAAGGGGCTGCTGCCAGCTGAGTACCACAAGGTGCTGGTGAACATCCGCAAGGCAGAAGCCCGGAGCCGCAAGCAACGCGCCCTGAGGCAGGCAGCTGCAGATACGGGTGAAAAGGAGGCACCGCCAACGCAGCCCAGAGGGGACAGGTGAAGATGGGCCAGGGGTGAAGAAGGAGTAGCCCTGTCAGATCCGCTCAACTGACGCACCTTGAGATGCTGGGAACATTTATAGGGCTGTTATTTGCTGTGAAAGAGGCTTCCATTTCCCTCATCTTCTGCCTTTTGTCTAGCATGGAGGAGGTTCTGGCTGACTCAGAGGACGAGGAGGAGGAAGAGGAGGAACGGCAACGGAGCAAGGAGTGGAGGAAGCAAGGACGGCAGAAGGGCCAGGCCTGGCTGAAGGAAGGGGAAGAGGATGAGCCCCTCAACTTCCTGGACCCCAACGTGTCTCAGCGGGTGCTGGGTGAGAAGTGGAGCTGGGTGTGACTGGCGTGGGATAGATGGGGCAGGGGCTGGTGTGATGCCTTGGCCCCAGGGGTGGGTGCTTCCCCAGCCTCTCACCTATCTCTCTAACCAGCCACCAAGCCAGGCCCCAAACGGTCCAGAGGAGTGAGCCATGACTTCCAGGTGTCTGAGGATGGGCGCCTGATCATCCATGAAGAGGAGGAGGAGGTAGATGATGGTGATGAAACCAAAGGTACTGCCTGGCTTAGTGAGAGTGCCATACTAGTCTTGCACTGGTTACTGCCAATAGTTTTCCTCCTGCCATATGTAGGAGCTTGGGGAGGGATGTGTGTGGAAGTAAGAGGGGTTGGTGTGGCCTTATGTCACTCTTGAGTGGCTCTTCTGGGCCACTGTCACCCAGGGGAGGCACACCACCATCAGGAGGGTACTGGAAAGGACACAACCATCACTACTGGTTTGGCATGGGGAATCCTGCTTGCACAGCACGTTCCAGAAACTGGCATAGTACTGGGACTCCCCTGTGCCTGCATCCTACACTGACCCTCTTGTCTTGTACTCGTGCTGTAGGAGTGAATGAGGAGATGGCAGATGTGCTGCAAGATGTGGGTCTCCGCAGTGTGAGTACGGATCTCGTAGTCCAGAGGAAATGCTGGGAGAACTTGGCATGCCAAACCTCAGCGCTGCCCAAAAGGCCAGTGGGGAGACCAGGCAAGCACCAGCTGCTTGGAGGGGTGCAGGAAGCTGACTGGGATGTGCACAGGCAGTCTGGAAGTTCTGTGGGGCACCCATGGGAAGTCAGGGGTGTATGAGAGGGCAGAACTGTAAGGACAAACCAGCTGCATGGTCCCCAATGCCTTCTTTTGCAGAAGAAAAGCCAGAAGCGTCGGTTCAGAGAGGAGCCAGATGATGAGGAACCTGAGGCTGGGACCTACTCTCAATACAGAGGTAAGCCTGTGTCCAGATTAGGGATCCTGAGAAGTGTTAGAACCACATACCCGTCAACTTCAGGGCAGCTGGAGCAGAGATCTTTGCTTGTAGGAAATGGTCACCTTGTTCTGCTGTCCTCACAGTCAAAAGCTGAACGCAAAGCAAGGATCAGCTCCCCCAGCCTGGAACTGGGAAGGGGGAACCCTGGGATCCCCTTCAAACACATTCTCTGTTTTCTAGCTGGAGGCTCTGGGATCCACCGGCAGCTGGACAAGAAGCCAGCCCTTGGTGCAGAGTACAGATCCAAGGTGAGGGACCCAGAGAGTCACAGCGTTTGGAAAGGGGAGTGACTGGGGCTTTCCTGGGACAGAAAACACCGTTTGTTTGCTGGAGGTCCAGCACCAAGGTCGGAGGGGATCTCTGCTTCAAGAGGAATTTCCACTCCGTATTTCTGAACATATCCATCCATCTTGGATGCCCTGTCCCTCCCTCATTATGACCAGTTCCTCCTCACTGCTCTAAGCAAGTGTCTGTAGCAACATCTGGATGGGAAACAGCTACCAGAGCTGTGTGTTCAGCTGTCACCCCACTGCAACACAGGATGACCAGGTGGCAGAATTGCTCCAGAACAGGGTGCGTGCATCTCTCCTGGTGCTGATCTCCATGTCACTGTCTCCCACAGAAAGGTAAAGGTGACGTGAAGAAGAAGGGCCAGCTTGACCCCTATGCCTACATCCCCCTGAACAGAGCTCGACTCAACAGAAGGTGAGGCTTTCCAGGAGGGCCACAGGGTTGGGAATAGGACTAAGCCCTGGGGTTTGGGGTTTTTTCCTGGGTTTTGTCATGGGGGTTTTGCAGGTCTGGGAGCTCCTCTGCCAGCCTCTGTACCACTCCTTGCAGTTTGGAGCATCCCTGTGCATTTGGTGTGCCCAGTGCCTGCATTAACGTAGCCTCCTGCTCCTTTCTCCCTCCAGGAAGCGAGCGAAAATGCAGGGCCAGTTCAAGGGCCTGATGAAGGGAGCCCAGCGCGGGGCCAAGGCTGGCCACAGAAGCCGTCAGAAGGCTCAGCGCCCCTGAGGAGCCTTGAGTGTGTGGCCTGCATCTGCCCAAGGACAGACAACGTGCTGTGGTGCCTGGACACTGGGGGGCAGGGGCTTCATGAGTGAAGCAGCAGGGACTCCTGTGCAAAAGGTGGTCTGTGACTGTTTTGGACTCTCTGTGAAGCCACTCTATTGTGTTATGGACTCATTGCCCAAGCCCTGCCCTCCTGTGCCTGCAGCAAGGTGTTGGGTTACCTGGCACAGGTGTGTGTGACAGCAAGTAATGGGTAATGAATTCTCTCTATTGATAAATATTCATTGGTCCTACCCAGCCCAGATTTCTCCTCTCCTTCTGTTTTAAGAGCTGGGCACACCATGTCTGTTGTGCTCTGCCTGCTGCCCTGGTGCCACAGGTCCTGCTGCTGCTGCAGTGCTGCACTCTACAGGCACACAACTACATCAACCCAGGATCTGAGGTTCCACCGAGAGTGCAGAGCAGTGAGACAGTGCCTATGACCTGTCCCCTCCTGACACATGTGCAGTAGGGCTGAGTTGTGGAGTTGGACAAAGAAAGAAACCAGAAGTGGAGAAGTCCTCTGCTTATGACCATGTTTCTTGTAGAAACTTCCTCTTGCTAGGATCTTCTGCCCTAAACTATGGGTCAGGGGATCTGTGCCATGTGCTTAGTGTCTGCCGTTTGGCTGTTACTGGTTTCTGTCCTCCCTTGGCTTTATCAGCCATGCCTGGTTGCAGGTCAGGAATTTCTTCAAATTTGCAGAGAACTGCTACTGCCAACCTGCATTACTCATTTTCCCTTTCCAGTGAGAGATGAGAAGCATTTTCCTCTGCTCTGACCAACTCCTGCCAGCTAGATCTGAGCAGCACAAATAATCCTGGACCTTTTTAGTGATTCAACCATCTCAGGTTGGCCTGAGCATCTATTTTTGTCCAGTTACTTCTGAGCCCAAAAGATGGTGTTTAGCCAAAGTGTGCTGGTTGACAGCTGGCTGAACACAAGCCAGCAGTGCACCCAGGTAGCCAAGAAGGCCAATGGCATCCTGGCTTGCATCAGGAATAGTGTGGCCAGGAGGACCAGGGAGGTCCTTTTGCCCCTGTATTCAGCACTGGTTAGATCACACCTTGAATACTGTGTCCAGTTCTGGGCTCAGTTTAAGAAAAATGCTGAGGTGCTTGAATGTATCCAGAGAAGGGCACCAAGACTGTTGAGGGAGCTGGAGCACAGCCCTATGAAGAGAGGCTGAGGGAGCTGGGGGTGTTCAGCCTGGAGAAGAGGAGGCTCAGGGGAGACCTTATTGCTCTCTACAACTAACTACCTGAAGGGAGGCTGTAGCCAGGTGGGGGTTGGTTTCTGCTTCCAGGCAACCAACAACAGAACAAGAGGACACCAGTCTCAAACTGTGCCAGGGCAGGTTTAGGCTAGATGTTAGGAAGAGGTTCTTCACAGAAAGAGTGATTGGCATCGGAATGGGCTGCCCAGGGAGGTGGTGGAGTCATCGTCCCTGGAAGTGTTTAAAAAGAGACTGGGTATGGCACTTTGTCCCATGGTTTAGTTGATTAGATAATGTTGGGGTATAGGTTGGACTTGATGATCTCGATGGTCTTTTCCAACCTGACTGATTCCGTGATTCAAGCTGAAGAGAATGAAGCTGAGGGTAGCGGATACAGGCCCCATTGCTCACACTGCAAAGAACCTGTACTTGTGAGTGTTGCTGGCTTTGCATTCCACTTCTATATAAAAAAAAAACTAGTCCTTTGTCATTTTCCTACTGTGGTAGATTACAAGCTGGAAGTGCAGTACTGCTCAATCTGCTCATGAGCTGAACGGTTTGTGCCTGTCCAGCCTCTTACTTGCATGCTTTCTCCTGAGGTTGCAAATTCACTTTTGGGGGTTGTGGTGGTTTTGTTTGTGTGTGTGTGTGGTGTTTGTTTGTTTGTCTGTTTGTTTGTTTTCCAAGATTGTTTTAAAAGCCTGGGGGTGGAGGAGGAGGTCTTGTACTGGTATTGATCCTGCCTTGTCAGGAGCACTGTCCTATGCCTGCTTCCCCATCCAGGGCCCTCCTTGGAGTCTTTGAGACTCAGAAACATGTTGAAGTGGTGCTGTTCTAGTCCTGCCAGTAGGGACCCCACAGCCTGGCTTATGGGACAAGCATGTCCAGCAACATCTCCTGACCATGTTCAGTCAGCAGGAGGTACATTCATCTTCCTCTACTGTCTGCAGCCTGGCCTGATGCTCCCCTTTCCCTAAGAGCAGGACAAGGGGAACAGGCAGCAGTCACTTCAGCCTTTAGCACCTGTAATACATGGCTCCAGCTTTTTGCTTTCTCTTCTCTCCTTGGAGACAGGAAGGCTGTAGCTAATTCCTTTAAAAGCTTCAGATTACTCACTGTATTGTTCTTCATTTGCATGTTGTTGCTTAAATTAGTGCATGCCTGCATGGTACAGAAGACTCATTAGCACAGAGGATGGTGTTTGCCTGAGCTTGTGTCCAGAGAACAGATTCTTCTGCACCATCTTGTTAATCAGCTAATTAATCATGTAATGCAATAGAAACCCTTGGAGAGGAGACGTCATCCTGGCTGAGAAGGTTGGCTGTGAGTCAAGCTTGCTCTCTACCATCAGCTGTCTCTGCCAGGAAACAGAGCTGCATCTTGGGGGCCCACAGGAGCCCGAGCACAGCTCTCTGCCGGGAAGCAGGGTAAGGAGAGATGTGGGGTCCTGCTTCCTGCAGATAAATAATTTGCAGTTACCCACAGAGAAGAGCAAGATGGGGTCCTGGGGTGATGCTTTGCTTTTGTTGCTCAAGCTGAGAAGTGGTTGGAGGCTGTTTCCCCATTAAACCACACAGCTCCTTTCCACAGGCTACAGCAGATATCAGCAGTGTACCTGTGTTCAGCAATGTGTAGAAAATTGTCACAAAGGGCTCTCACCCTTGCAGATACCAGCTGCAAAGCAGGAGGTCTGTTTGTTGTGGGCTCTAGGCATGCTAGGCATGATTGAGGAGAGGCTGGCAGTATGAACAGGCTCTCCTCAGCACTGTCTGAGTGGCCCCTGGACTGAATGGGGCAGTTGCAGATGTGCACTCAGAGCTTTAAGGCATAATATCGGAAAGATAAGACTGTTTCCTTACACTAGGAGCTACCTACTTGGGTTGTGTTCACTGTGGCATGCTCCTGATAGAGGTGCTTGGTTAGGCAGTCCCCACATGGCATCCAGCTGGACCACTGCCTTCTCTGAGCACACTGCAGTGCCTTTGGGGCTCACCAGAAGCATGCTGAACCTCCCCATTTCAAAGATTGAGCATGCACCAAGGTGCAGGGATAGAAAAACCCTCCTGAGGGCAGCAGTATAAGAGGAATCTTGGTGTCTATGCTGAAGTGATTGGCAGGAAGATAATTAATAGTGGAGGTTTAAAATGCCAAAGGATCACTCCAGCTAAAATCTAGGAAGTTAAGAAAATATCAGATTGATTCCTGGTCTCCTCGGCACTCTGATCTACAGTTTCATTTGTTTCTAAGAAGTTGTCTTTACTTGGCTGATGCCTGAACACTGCAAACCAGGTGCAGGATGTTTGCAGGGCCTTAGGGACCTTGGTCGGAGGAAAGACAGTCCACCCACAGAGGAAAACAAGAAATAAAATGGCTTTCTCAATGTCTCTTCATCTACTTTGATGGTGAGGAAATATAAAAAAATATCAAAGTAAGATGTGACTCTGGTTTTACAGTGTAACTTCATGCTTCCTGGAACACTTTCTGTGGTCTCTGCAGGATGAGGCAGATTCTGCTGCATTGGTTTTAAGTAAGCCAAATTTTAAAAGTGTACTTAAAATATAATGGTTTCAATTGGTATTTTTTCTGCTGCGTACTAAGTCTTGAGGTGTTAGGTGTGCACAAGGCAGCACCACAAGAACTTCCACAGCTCTGGACTGGTGCTGTGCACAGGACCATGGCCTCCTACCATGAATGCTAGAATCATCACAGAATACTTTGCATTGGAGAGCATGTTTAAAGGTCATCTGGTCCAACCTCCCTGCAATGTGCAAGGACATACTTTAACTAGATCAAGTTGCTCAGAGCCCTATCTATACTGACCTTTAATATTTCCAGGGATGGGACTTCTACCACTTCTGGGCAACTTGTTCTAGTGTTTCACCACCCTCATTGTGAAAAATTTCTTCCTTGCAGGTATTCCAAATCTACCCTCTTTTTGTTTAAAGCCATCACCTGTTGTCCTGTAACAACCAGCCCTGCTAAAGTCTATCCTTGTCTTTCTTTAAAGTCCCTATGTAATGCTACAGTAAGATCTCCCTGGGGCTTTCTCTCCTCTTTGTGAGAGGTAAAATGGCCATGCACCTTCTTGTCTTCATTGCTGTCCAGCAGTGGCAGTGCACCAGCCAGGCCCTGCATCCGTCTGGCTGATGTAGCTTATGGGCAGCTGATGCTGGGGATGGCTGGGGCACGTTGGCTGGCTGCCATCAAGCCTGGGGGGCAGCTATGGATCTGCTGCTCTGAGGACTCTCCTTGAGCCCCTTGTGCCTTGATCCCACACATGGGTTGCAACAGCCCCACATGATGCTACAGGCTTGGGCAAGAAAGAGTGGCTGGAAAGCTGCCTGGCTGAAAAGCACTTGGGGGGGCTGCTTGACAGCCAGCTGAATGTAAGCCAGCAGTGTGCTCAGGTGGCCAAGGCCAGCACCATCGTGGCCTGTACCAGTGTTACCTGAAATAAAAGACTCTAGAAACAGATCTGTTTGGAGAGGAGACATTGCTTTAGTCAGTGCCAGGTGCCAGGGGCTATCTCCACAAAGCTAGCACAGCACTGGATTTCCAGTGGCTGTATTTGTATGTGACAACATAACACCTATTCGATACAGTTATCCCTCTTACCAGCAGCATGTTCATAAGGTGGTGCAAGTATAGTTTAATTTGTGTGACGTGTTTAACGTACACAGATGGTCCTTGAGGTGATTGTTTTCCTTCACCCCGACTTGCAGCTTATAGTGTCAACGTGTAAGAGCGTAAGATTCCTAGCTAACTCCCTAGACAAATACTGAGACATTTTCAAGGTTTCACGTAATAAACAAGGAAACGACATAGTTATTTTTCGATTGTGTCCGAAACGCCTCCACAGAGGCTGTGGAATGCGGCCTCAAGGTAACAACTTCACGGCTCAGCGGTTCTGCGATACGACCCCGACCCCACTGAGTCGCTGCCAGCCTACAACTCCCAGCATGCCGCGCGTGGCATGGGCGCCCGTTTCTCCCCTCGTGCGCGCGGATCGGCAGCTGCCCGTTCGAACAGACCAATAGCAGCGGGGGAGCGCCAGTTGCAGCCAATGGTGATAGGGGCCTCGAACGGGGCGGGGCCGAGAGTGGGAGAGGCGAGCCAATGGGGAGGCGGAGCGGCAGGTATGAGATGGCGGCGGGATCACCGGCGCTCTGCGGCAGGCGCGGAGGCAGGTAGGAGTAGGGTCCCCAAGGGACCGATATCACCTTGCCCCCCTCCCTTGTCCCTCGCTGCCCTGTAGGATGCTGCCTAGCCCTCTGCGGGCATAGCGCACCTGTCCGTAGCGCTGCCGGCGGGCAGGTCGCCGGCCGGTGCGCCCCGGCCCGCCCATTGCGGTGCTTCCCCTGCGAGCTGGGCTCTCACTGCGGCGGGGCAGCTGCTCCTGCGCCTCAGAGCTCCGGCTCTCTGCTGACGCTGTCGCTGTACGCCGGCCCTCAGTGCTCGGCTACAGCGCAGAGTAGCCCCTACTCGTCCTGCGGGACGGACGAGAGGGAATCTGGGGGGGACGCTGGGGGGGAAATCGTTGTGTTGGTTTGCGACACTTCTGTGCTGCCGTTCCCTGGTCCCATCCTTTCGGCGGGAGGAGAGTGCTCCCTGCAGCGTCCCTGTGCTGCATTGCAGGGGAAATACCACTTGCCCCTCCTCCGAGAGGAGAGAGACAGCTACAACCTTCCCTCGGCTAGGGAACTATTCCATAGGAAAGTGCGTCCCTGCGCTCAAGTTAGCAAAGACAATTGCCTGCCTTGCAGCTATGTCCCAGCTCCGGCTCAGCCGCTTGCTGCCCGCATTAGTGAGAGCCGTGCTGTGTCGAGGCTGCCTCTTTTCTACAGCCGCAACGCGAGAACTAATGTCGAGCACTTGGCAGTTGCAGGATTTGGTAGGGTGATGGCACTAGACAGACTTGCTTTGCACCCATCCCTATTTCTTCTTTGCTTTGTCCATTCAACGCGTGGTATTTTTGCCTTCTAAATAAAAACGAAATGTCAGCTTCATGTAATTCGCCATTAGCACAGACTCTTATATGCGTGACCAATCTGTGACTGCTGCTGATAAAATAGCGGAGATTCTAAGAGTATCTCACTTAAACAGTGTTGTGAGAAAACTGCTGGAAGGCTGTCATATTTTCCCCTTTTTTTCTTTTCCCGTACGTGTGGCATGGAGCTGCAAACAGAGTGGTAGTTCTTGTGACTTGCAAAGTACAGCCGAGGGCTGAGCACCCATCCTGACTAGCAGTGGTGCTGTCCCATTCTCTGCTGAGTGGGACCCATCCTTATGAAGTCTGATGTGCTTATCTGGGGGTACTGAGTGGAGTTTGTGCTGAAGCAGAGCATTGATCTGCAAGGAGGTACAAAGAGATGGTGCTCAGTGTGGCACATCTGAGCAGAGAGATGGGCTTGGTAAAGGGATAAGTATGCTCTGTACAGCTCATACTTGCAACACTTTTTGGATAAGGCATTTTAAACATGGCCTGGATCAGTCCAAATGACTGAATTTGTTATATGCTGACAGTTGTCTTTAGGATGCAATCCTCCAGCTCTTTATCCCCCTGCAAGTGATTGTTAAAGCCTGAGGAATGAGTTTACTCCAGTGCTTCCTGTCACTCATAGGCAGCACTAGCAAACAGATCTCTTGCTTTGCAGGTCTATCACCATACATAGCACANTAAATAAAAAGTATGCTCCCCTACTGTGTTTTTCCCCATATTTTCTTTCATCTGAGGAGGAGCACAAGCTGGCTAAGTAAAGCTTGCATACTGTGTGTGTGATCTTGTAGTATGCTGACTTAAAGGCTGGATGTGAAAGCTGGTTGTCTTAACCTCCTCACCAAATGTTACTGAACGCCACAAAAGATGATTTGTGTGGCTCGCTCTTCTGTTTGTGGTTCTCTCTAACCTCTGTCTGGTTTTTCATAACTGAGAATGATGATTGCATTGTGCCTGAGTGCTCAATTTCAAAAGAGAAACATCTGTCTGTTTAATGAATGCATTTAATGTTTGATTCAAGCAGTGCCTAAATGCTTTGCCAGACACTTAATGTCCACATCAGCCATTTGATATGGCAGGAGTGGGATGACTGGAAAGGAAAAAAACCATGGGCCTGGAAAGCACAATGTGCTGGAGAAAAGCATAAAGGAATCTTGCTAAATGGCTTGCTAGAGTGTCACTGCAGAGCTGGACATCAAGACCTCACATTGTGAACAGGCAATGGGAGGAGACATAGCTGCCACCTCTGTTCTCTGGCTAATGGGAAAATGGGCACTGTAAACATGACTTAATGGCAAAAAGTCAAAGTGACTTGCTGAGGATCACACATTAAAAATGGCTGATTTCAGAGTTGAAGCCAAGTCTGGACACATGGCTACTTGTCTCAAAGACAGCCTGGAGCAGGAATCAGTCTTATTCAAACATTCCCTTTTCTATGGCTCTCACTAAAATCTTTGAGACCTAGTCTTGTGTTTAAACTTTACTCAGTGCAAGCCCTGTCAGCTATGCACCCAGACTCAAACTCGAGGCCACGTTGCATTTACTTGCAAATAACACCCTGTCCTGTTCTCATTCAGGGCCTGGGATGGGCTTGGACAACAGAATCCTTGTTCTGCTACAGTTCAGTTTATTGTCTTTTTTTTTTTTTTTTTGCACGAAGGGGGAGCGTTGCTTGCCCACGTAGCCCACAGCAACATCTGGCTCTCCTTGCAAACCTGGTCCATTGCCTTGTTGCTGTGTGCACATTTACAAGCATATGAAAATGTCGCAGGGTGTTGTTAATGTTCCTTTAAAGGTACATGGCACTCAGTTCAGTCTGAAACTGAAGCACAGAGTACTGGACACTGCTGGGAAATCAAATTCCATGTCCTAAAGGTCAGCAGTCTTCAGTGTATGATTTACTAAGTGGCATGAACAGATGGGAGGGAGACACAGCAAAATGAAAATGTCGGCTAATATCTAATGGTTGCACTGAAGTTCTTCTTGGAACTAGTGTCCCCCGCGATGCTAGGTTAGGCTGCTGGTCACAGCTGAGGCCTTGTATTTTTCCACACATTTCAGAGTCAACTCTTTCTGCAGCATCTCATTTTCACTTGCTCTTTGTCTGCAGGCAAGAAGAGGGATCTGAGGTCCTTTCCTTGCCCTGTGCACTACTGGGTTCAGACACGGACCTGCTGTGCTTCTTTTTTTTTGCAGCATTACACCAAACCTTCACTGTGATCTTGGGGACTGATAGAGTGGGTTCTTGTGTTCCCAACCTATAGGGGTCTTGGAGCTAGCGAGAGTAGAGAAATGGGAGATGCTATGACACTGTGGTGTGGTAAATTTGCCTGGCTTTGTTTCAGAGCTTCACAGGTCTAGTGTGTTCCTGGGCTTTCATCCCAGTAATGCCTTACACGTCATTGCATCTGACAAGAGCACCGGCCCCTTTACTCCAAGGTGCAACAAACTCACTCCCTGGCTCTTGGCCTTTATCACCTCTGTGCTAAGTAATTGCAATTAAGCTATCTAGAGTTCCCTCATATTTTTTTTTCTCTAGAAACTGTAGATAGCAGGCAATGTGATAAGTCAGCTAGCAGGCAATTATTTAACCAGCTTATGAAAACTTTTAATGTGTTTGCTTTTGGCCTATAAAGCTAATAATTTGGAGTATGGCCAAAACGTCCTTTCTTCTTGAGTGCTGATGTGGCAGCTCTGATTTTCTGAGGCAGGGAGTTCTCATGGGAGCCAGCATTAGTTTCTCTTTCTGTTTTCCTGCAGCTCAGACACAAGGTTGGAACACAGTTGTACAGTTTGGAAGTTCCTTGTGGGCATTCCTACAGCCCTACTTGTGAGCTGTCATAGCAAGAGACAAGTGTACTGTGGCTGGCTGTGCCTTGGAGAGCAGGAAGCCTTTCAGGGAGCATCCGTCAGGAGCTCTCCTCTCACGCATGTGGCACTTTGTATCCTCCTGAGTGACCTCTAGAGCAGCACATAAATATATCACTGCTCCCTGGGCTCTGCAAAGAAACCAGGTGAATCCAGACAGAAATGACCTGTCAGATGGGACAAGAAGAGAGATAGTTTATATAAGAGTTGCATAAAGTGATGGTTGTTGTTAATGAATTCTGATATCTCTGTACAATATCCCATTTTTTGACATCTCAGCCTGCCTAAATTCCCTTCTAAAGCACCAGTTCCCTATTCTGCTCAGTTTGGTGAGTTAATTTGGCTGCTTTGTGATCTCCATCTTTCCAGCACCACATGCTGTGCTGCTCTGTGACTGGCCCGGCCTGTTTATCCGTGTGCCTCCACAGCCCTGACCAGATGTCACAAGCTTATTTAAATGCTGGCATGCATCCAGGTGTACCTCATTGCAATTCCAGATTGTGAGAGTTTACACATTTGGAACATGGGACGTGGCCTCTGACATGCTTAGTGGTGTCTGCAGAGGATTACCAATGAGGTTTGATGTGCCCTTGTGCTTTGCATGCACTGTGATGATACAAAATCAGACACAAGCACACAGCTTACCCACTGCACCTTCAGAGCAAAGGAACATCATGGAATTACACAAGTACAATGAACAAAAAACAAGAGCTACACCTTCTCAGGTACCTTCCTTCTCTCTATTTGCTGGCCTGTGACCACAAAATCTCACCCAGCAGTACAGTTGTGAGCTGGCTGCAGGTCCTGAACCAGGTCTTAGTGACCTTTTCCAAAAGCAGTTATATGCCTGTCTGGTCTCTTTTGAGTGCTGGGAAAATGGGAGTACAAGGTCTTTTCAGACTGTGACTCTTCCACCCTGCTGCGGATGCAGCCATACGGTGCTCTGTGGTACTGCTGGCATCTTGTCTCAGCCCCACCTACAGCTACCAACCAGCACCTGGAGTTCAGTTCCTGCCTCCTCAGCCCCACATCCCAGCCCTCCCTGCCTGATAGCTTTCAAAGCAGCTCCTTTGTGCTCAGTCCCATGTTACCCCTCACACAGAAGCTGTATTTCTTCTAAATGTCTGCAGTGTGACCTGATTATTTTTCCTGTCCTTCCTTGCCCTCCTTTTTAATAGTGTCTGCAGAAAAGCTGGCAGACTTCAGTTGTATCAGTCATGCTGACAGTGCTTCCTCTTCTCTTGGGATTCCTCCTTTTTTCTGTCCCTCCACCATTCATTTCAGATTTAGCTATCAGCCCTCTAAAGACAGAGTATTGCCTTTGTTCTGTATTTGTACAGCATGGAGCACAGTGGAGTCCCCAGCTGTGACTGAGGTTCCCAGTGCCACAGTGATAAAAGTGAATAGATCAGTAACGAGAAGAGGCAGCTGCTGCCATCTAAAAAGATTCCGTTTTGGTGCTGGTTTCAGTGAAATCAGGATTGACTCTAAGGCTCCTTTTCTATTGCTACTCCCAGTAGGGGATTATATTAAAATAAAGACACAAACTTTAGACTGCATTGAAAGTTGTGAAAATCAGAGCAGCCTCCAGACTCTTGTTTTTCTGATGTTAAGACAGACTTAGGATCTTGCTGATCTTTAATGTAGAACTGTTGGGTTTCTGGCAGTAGCTGTTTGAGTAGAGTCTTGGGTAGGAGGCCAAGCAACCTCACAGCATGGGATCATTATGAGCTACGGTGGTGGTGTTGGGAAGGAGACCTGGTAGGGGAAGACCATGATGAACATGGCGGTTCCTCTCTAAGCCAGCTCTTTTATTATCCTCCTTCTAGCACTAGAAGGCATCTGGATACTCTGATGTTGTGCCGACAGCTGACTGAAGTACTGCTTTGTTAACTCTAAAATACTCCAATGGCTATTATTAGAGACCTTGCAAAAGAATTCACTGAGGTCAAACTTTTCATGCTGCAATGCAAATTTCTTGATGTTTCACATATATCTTGTGATTATATGTCTTGTTGCTGCAATTTTCTTTGAGACTGATAATATATTGCATTTTTATTTTCTTTCAAAGCACACCTCCATGCACACCTCTCCTGCTTTCCAAATATTCTATCTTCCTAGATTTGTTTCCATTTCACATCACACGTGTGTAGCTGATGTTGCTGAAGTCTGCTTTGAGTCCTTTACTGAGAGGGAATTTGAATTCATAGGTTATAGCAGTGACTTGGATATCCAATTTACCCGATGTCTAAAAGATGGCCATGTATTACGTTAGTTCCGGGTCATCCAGCACAGGCTGCCATCACATAATAGCAGCTTTCTTCCCCAGATGCTTGCTGTTTAAATTGTGTATTATTATCTGGTTCCCATAGGCAAAAGGCTGAGTCACTCCATGTTAGCTGTTTAAATGTGAAGAAAGCGAAGCAAAAATCAGCAGCGTTGTCTAGTACAGCTCACCTCTGAGTCTAGAGAGAGTGGGCAAGGATTGGTGTGCACTGTGCTATGCACTGTGTACTCCTCACGGAAGGACTCTGCCCCTAAAGACCTCATGAGTATAACCCTAGGCAAAAAATTTCTGCCTGTTTTTCTTGACATTTTTCAGAAGCAGATCAATCATCCTATAAAGAGTTATTCTGCTAAATCTGAGGCCTGAATGTGCTGATCTTTGTTAACACTATCTTACAAAAATATCCAATCCTCAAAGAAAACTTAACTGAAGTCATTTCTAATGTCTCTACAGTCCGTTCCCATTAGGCTTTTTTTTTTTTTTTTAATTTTTTTTTTAAATCTAGGAAATAATTTGTCTTCTAGTCCTTTTGTACTTAAAATGATTCCACATAATTCCATTACGGTTCTTTCATCTCTTTGCAAAATCTGGGATGACTCCTATCTGGCTGTGGAAATACTGTTTTCAGACATCCTCATTAATTGATTCCTTACTCTGGCATAACATAGGGAACGATACTACTTCTACCTCCCTGGGGAAATATGAGCCTGTGCGCATCTGTCCCGTCTCCCTTTGTGCTTAGCCAGGCAAAGAATTGCTCATGTTTTCTGTTCTTTAGCACTGCCTGCTTATCGCCCTGCTCTCACTATTTGGTAGCAGGCTGACTCTTTCTCATAGTCTAAAGATTTTGTTATTACAGAGGGAGATTTTCTACTATTATCTACCTTATTTTCAAAAGCTCCTTAATCCTTTTACTTCTGTATGGTAAAACTCTGCTGTGGTGCGTCTGAAGTGTTAGCTTCTTAGTGACAATGTACCAAGTCTGCAGAATGGCATTGGAGAGGGATTTTCCCACCGGATTGGGTATATCATGTACCTTTGAAATCCTCAGCTTCCCATTTTTCCACTTTCCTATCCAGACAAACATAGCTAATGCTTTACCCCAAAGGTACCTCATCCTCCTCTTCTTTGGCTTGTGTTCTCCTTATCCTCTATTTCATGTTGCTCGAAGCTGTTTCTGCCTTCACATGGGTAGAACTAGAATGATACAAAATCTGTAAAAGCCACGAAAACAGTTAGGTTTCACCTATCTGAATGCAAGCTTGCTGCCATGTGTGCTAATCTGCCTGTTTGCACAGCTCTGGCACCACAGGTTCAATCACCAGATTTAGCCAGTCAAAGTCTCATTTTTGTCCTAGTTTCCAAGGCATTTCCCTGGCCTGGATCTAGTTACCTTAGGGATTAATTGATCCATCATGATTTTGACCTCCTGCACCATCCACTCCCCATGAAATGATGGGGCTGTCATGCCTGAAGCGAGAATGTTGTGTGTGACAGACAGCTTTCTTTGTGACTTGGCTGGGATCACAGGCTCCACTTCTAAAAGATACTAGAATGGCAAGAATCTCAGCACAATATAGCACCCATTTTTTTGAATCTGCTCTCTTAATCACAACCCCGTTAGTAGAAGATTTTATTATTCATTAGGATTTGATTTTATTCATGGGATGTGAGGGAGGAAGCTATTTATTCCTTTATTTTGTTGTCTTTTGACGTGTCGTAAAAGCAATCTAAGATCACAGCAGCATGTAGAAAATAGAACTATATAATTGCAATCAAAGAAAAAAAAAAACAAACCCAAAACCCAAACCAACCCTGCAAACCAATAAACTCTCTGAATACATGTTTGTCTCTCCTTTGCTGCTGTTATATCAACTGTGAGTGTAGGTAGAGTACATCCATCTTCCTTTTTTAACATGAAAGCAGCAGATGGGACACATGGCTTTTTCTGAAGGTTATGGTGTGTGCAGCAGTGAGGGTTGGCAGGGTTATTGTGTGTAAAGCCAGTGGGGGCTTTATCTTTGCTCAGAAATAGGTTTGCTTCACATTTCCATTTTGATTAGCAATAACGATACAAAGGCAAATTTTCTGTGCAAGGAAGAGCTGCTAATAAAGTGACCTTTCAAAATTAAGTGGCTCATTGAAGTGCCATACCACAATGCTGCCATACAAGGCTGGTCCCAGCTGCGGCAGGCAGGGAAACTGGATGGGAATCCAGAGAAATGTGGAATGGGGAGGCTCGAAGTGGATGAATGGCACATGATGGCATGGTAATGGTAGCAAAGAGCAATAGCCAGGTGCTCCTTCCAGCTCTGGAAGAGATGGTCTATATGCTTTTTCTTCTAAAGGATCTACAAGTGTGAAAGGCCAGGGGCAGAGAGTGTTTCTAGCAAGGTTTCCGGCCACAGGGTTGTGCAGTTAAGGGAATCTGCCATTGTCCTGCTAGCGCCATGAAGTGCCATAACATCAGTTGTGCTTGGGTACTGTTGGGAATGTGTTAGCTCGGCTTTACTCATGGTAAACACAGGGTAGATTTGGGGCTATTTTGCAAATTCCTCTTGGATACAGGTGGAGAGCACTTAAAACCACGCTGTTTCTGATTCAAAACTCTGGTTTCTGTGTAGGAATTATTTGCTGTTAAACTCCAGCTACGCAGCCTTTGGCAAGAGACATGAATCAATTTGTCCAGCTTTTCTTTTCTGTTTTGTCTCTGTGTGAAGGCTGATGCCCAGTGTGTGCCAAGGGGGCCTTTCAGACCCAATAATGCGCCCTTGTGTCTCGTAGCATGCGTGGAATTTGCATAGGCTGTGCTGGGACAGGCAGGTTTCTTTTGTTGCTGGAAACAAGGAGCAAGTTCTTTTCCCTGTCTATGCTTCCTAATGCCTCTCCAAAAGCTCTCAGCACTCATGTAAGAAATTTACTTTTTTCTATTTCTTCTTGCATTAAATGTTATTAAAGTTTGTGTGACTTGTAGCACTGGGTGTGCAGAGAAGTCATGTCAGTCAGTTATAGCTGACAAAATTGTTTAATTTTCTTTCTCTGAATCTAGATATCTAATTGTCAGAAGGAGCAGATAATCTGTGATGCTTGATGTAACTGCTGCTAAGTATTTGCATATCTTCTCTGTGGGGAAACAAAACTGCTAGTGAGTGAATAACAGTGCATGGATCATTGCAGGCAGGGTCACTGGGCCTATACACTTGCTATTAACCCTTCTCAGGATCTGTATTGCCTCAGAATGAGTTGTCATGGGTTTCAGGCAAAGGGCTTGCTCCACATTATGGGCAGAGCTGGCACTTACTTGTGCATTGTAGCCCTGTGCAATGAGATGTGAATATGATCGGATCGATTGGCAGTTGCTTTCTGGCAGTTGATATTGGGTTATTGCACTTTGGTTTTGATTTATTGCAGATAACAAATTGCTGAAAAACAGTCTGGGGGGGTGCTCAGAAAAATGCAACCCACATTTGGAGTCGGCAGCATGCTCATTAGGTTACTCTGAGCCATGCAGCTGGGAACTTTTAACAGCTTTCTAAAATTTTAGATGACCTGGCAGATTGCCTTGCAGTCTGCCTTGCAGACCTGCCTCATCTCCATCCTCTTGACAAAGTCTTTGGCATCCGTGGAGAGCAGTGGCAAGGGGATTGCATTTCATACAGATTCTCACGATACAAGTGTTGCTAAGAGTCTGGTTTCCTCTGATTTCAGCAAGTATCTTTCTCCTTGTGGAGTCTGAGTCCCAGCTTTTTATTCTGATCATGCATACTAGAAATCATGCCAAGGTGGTCTTTAACCTGAAAGATGTGCAGCAGTCACTCAAATAGCTGTTCGGTTCACAGATAGTGTGTGTGGGCAGGCTGGAGTTCAGATGACTTGCCAGTATATGCTTTGATGTCCACCCCTTTGTTAGCTGCTGTTGATTTACATGAGGACAACAATCTGCTGAGATCTCTAAGAACTGAAGTGCTCTGTTGTTTGAACCAATGGACGTAAGGTCCAATGGGTTGCAAACGCTTTTGGTGGCTGGCATGCTGAGGATAGATGCCCAGCACTGTCCAAACACAGTGAAGTGACCTCTGCACCTAGGTAGAGAGGAGAGGAAGGTCAAGGTGCTCTAGTCTTCCACGGGAAAGCCTACATTGGAGGGAAAAACCTTTGGTGGCCTTGGGGATGATCAGCAGAGCACATTCCTCTGGGTGCCACTCCACACCTGAGAGACAGACCTGACCCCTGGAGCACCAGCACAGCATTTCTGTTACCTGGTTTGGAAAATGGTATTTGGTGAGAGCGCACAGCTTGAGGTGGGATGTTGAAACAGTGAAAATGAAATTATATGAGAACCCAAAAATGATTAAAGGATTGGGGAATGTCATGCAGTGAAAGCAGGCAGTGTTGTGCAAGCTGGGCGAGTAGGCAGCCTCCACCCAGAGCCCTGGAAGAACTGGCACACCAACTTGCAGAGCCAGACCAGGGCTTTATGGCAGAGTATGACCTCATGGCAGTAGTAACTTGTGACTGCAGAACAATGGCACTAATTCTTACATTTAAGTAAGACCGGGACAGGATTTAAGTGAGACAGGGACCGGAGAAGCAAACTCTGTAACTAGTCTGTGGGCTTGACTTCAGAAGCATGCAAGTGTTTGAAACAGTGGTGGGAGGATAGTAATGGAAGACGGAAACTGGGATGAGCTTTAAGTGTGAGCATTAAGAGTCCTGATTAACCCCAGATTTCTTTGATAACTCTTTACTTTGAATTTAGACATGATAAATGTAGCTTACCTCACTTCTGGTAGAGCCAAGTGTCTGGTATAGGTAACCCTTAGCAGAGCAGTGTCTCAAATGCATCCCTGTTCCCATGCCACATGAGGAACTATGAAATTGAGAAAACAGTCATCACTATTGAATAGAGAAGTAAGATGAAGGACACCTTGAAGAAGAGACAATAACTGGATTAGCCAAAAAGACATGTTCTAGAAGAAAGATTACTCTTGGGGTTCCTCAAGGACTGATCTTGCATGACTCATGCTAATGCTAATGAATTTGTGTTCAGTCCAGACTGAGTACATAGCTGGGCACTCATTGTAGCTGGCAGAGAGCAGTAACCAGAGTTGTAGCTTGTACCCCAGGATCTTTTGACCACATCCCTAGCAGAACTGTCAACCAGTATTATGGCATGTTTGTTATCTTAAAAGCATAGTCTCAGAGCATGGGAACTGTCTGTTTGTTGATAAGAAGGTAGAGAATGGGAACTGATGAGCATAAGCTGGCCATGAAAAAAACTTAGATTGGGTTTTAGACTTTCAGGTCACTGGGAGTGACTTTTTTGGGAGAAAGAGAGACAGAACCAAATTTACAACTGAGAGTGGTAAGTTAATGTAAAATATTGGTTGTCATATCTGCCTGATATAATAGGACACAGGCGAAGGGAAAATTTTGGTTGCTATGTGTTGCATGGGTTACATCACACTATAGAGCACTGAGTTATGAGCTGTTGTGCAAACAGGGCAGAAGTGTTTTTACTCCAAAGTGAAATGTGGCTGCTGAACACTTGCCAGAACTAGACAGTGCTGTTGGTGTAGACTGGTAGCTCCTGTGTCATCAGATGACTTCTTCAGGGTAGACCAGTTGGGTGTGAAAAAACAAAGCAATGCAAAATTACAATTAATTTTTCTTTCTTCTTTTTTTCCAGTGATGCCATCTGCAGCTTTGTCATTTGCAATGACTCCTCCCTCCGCAGCCAGCCGATCATCTTCAATCCTGACTTCTTTGTGGAAAAGCTGCGCCATGAAAAACCAGAGGTGTTCACAGAACTGGTTGTCAGCAACATTACCAGGCTCATTGACTTGCCTGGGACAGAGCTGGCGCAGCTCATGGGAGAGGAGGACCCAAAGCTGCCTGGGACAAACAACACAGCCTCTGGATTTTTTCGCTCTTTGATGACTCTGAAGCGCAAGGGTGAGTATGGTATGATGTCTGGTGCCCACCTTTAGAGGACTATCTGTTGCATATCGTTTACAAAACTTACAGTATGGACCTGTTACTGTTTTGAGTTTGTGTTGAATGCTTAATTCTATGCGTTTGTAATCTCTGGGGATGCCAGATCTAGAAAGCAGCAAAGCAGAGACCAGGAGGTTAATCCTGGAAATGCCCTTGCCACTTCTAGAACACCCCTCTTTAGGGGGTTATTGCTGTGGTTTATGTCTAGTTTTCCTCCATGCATGAGCTGCTTGCTGTACTCAGTGCAATACACGCTACAGAGATAGGGTCCCTCAGTGTTTCTGATCTGACTTTGTGGATAGCCTTGATTTGGAGGGGGGTGACTGAATAAGCTGCAGGTTCTTCCAGCAGGTGTCCTTCCAAGGTGTCTTTTGTCTTTCTGCTTGTTTGTGTCCATGGTAGTCCATGCTTTGTTTTCCTTAGCTTGTTAGGTTTCTTCATAAGTGGTGGAATATCAGTAAAGGTTCATGGAGAACAGTAATGCCTAGGTTTTCAAGGCCACTGACTTCCCTCAGGGCCCACTGTCTCCTTCAGTTGCTGTTTCAGCTCTCTGAAAGGTCTTGTCTGTGAAACTCAGAAATCTGTAAACATCTCTCATCCAAATGCCCTTCTGGTCCACATCCCAGTGAATCAATGAAGCTCTGCAGACTGACTCTGCCCAGGCCCAGATTCAACCCTGGGAGATGACATACTCTCTTCTCTCAGAGACAAGCATTCAGCAGGAGTTTTCTTCTGGTAAACTGACTATTCTTATATTCTCTTTCAAGTTCAACTGTCTTGGTTATGAAACATTAACCCCAGGCCCCTTCTCAGAAGTCTGAGATTTGCTTCTGAGTGCAGTTCTGTTCAGATCCTCTCATCTTCACTGGCTGACATTAACCACCCTGTTTTATTGCAACTAAAAGGGTGTTCTAGGTGTGTGTGTGTCTTCTCCTACCTTTGCCTACACTCAAGGGAAGCTTGGTTCTTCTGATAAATTCAATTAGATGTTCTCTGTCATCTAGATAGAAACTGCTTCCATCTGGGCACCTCTTGCACCCCTATCAAATCTAGTTTCCTAGCTAGACTTGTCTGCTAGCAGCAAAGTGCAGCTATCTGTCTTCAGATGTTTGCAGCCTGAGGTTGAACACTTCTGCTATTATGAAGCAGCAAGATAGGTCATGGCAATATTGAATAATTCTCACTTGAGGATGATAAAATATGTGATTGGCAGTACTTGATTTTCTCCTGCAGTGCTGCCCAGCCCAGGGTGAGTTTCTACCAGGGTTCCCACTGGGTGAGCCAGGAGCAGATGGCGGAAACCAGCACCAGAAAATTCTACCTGAGCAGTGGAGCCACAGAGCTTGTCCTTTTAAACCACAATGGAGGAAGGGGGTTAGTAGAATCAGAAACACTTAGAGAAACTATACAAAGATTGAAGACACAGTGTTACAGCTTCCTTCTCAGAGTTACTCACAATAGCAGAATTCACAGATGAATTAAGTTGAAAGGGACCCTCAGAGATTGTTTTGTCCAACCTTCCTTCAGTAAGCAGGGACACTTCCAACTAGATCAGGATGCCCAGAGCCACATCAAATCTGATCTTGAACGTCTCCAGGAATGGGACCTCAACCACATCCCTGGGCAACCTGTTCCAGTATTTTAGCACTCTCATTGCAAAGAATCCTCCTTAGGTCCAACCTAAACATACCCTGCTCCAGTTTAAAACCATCGCTACAAGCCCTTCTAAACAGTCCTTCTCCTGCCTTCCTGTAGGTTCCCTTCGGATGTTGAAATGTAGCTATAAGGTCTTCTTAGAGCCTTCTCTAATCCAGGCTGAGCAGCCCCAACTCTTTCAGTCTGTCTTCATAGTAGAGGTGCTCCAGCACTCTGACTATCTTTGTGGCTCTTCTCTGGATCTGCTCCATTAGGTCCATGTCTCTCTTGTGTTGGGGGCCTGAGAGCTGGACACACAGCTCCAGGTGGGGTCTCACCAGAGCAGACTGGAGTGGCAGAATCACCTCTCTTGACCTGTTGGCCGCACTTTTGATACAGCCCCTGGTGCGATTTGCATTTTGGGCTGCAGGTGCACATTGTTGGCTCATGTCCAGTTTCTTGTTCACTAGTATCCCTAAGACCTTTTCTGCAGAGCTACTCTCAATTTCATTGTCTCCCAGCCTGGACTAATACCGAGGATTGCCCTGATCTAGGTGCAGGACCTTGCACTTTGCCTTATTGAACCTCTTGAGATTCTCCTCAGCTCACCTCTCCAGCCTGTCCAGGTCCATCTGCATGGCACCACATCCTCCAATCTTGTCAACCACACCACTCAGCTTAGTATCATATGCAGACTTGCTGAGCACGCAGTCAATCTCATGGTCTGTGTCATTGATGAAGATACTGAACAGCACTGGTCCCAGCACAGATTCTTGAGGGACACCACCTGTCATCCATCTCCATCTGGACATTGAGCCACTGACCACTACACTTTGTGTGCGATCATCCAAACAAATCCAAATTGTTCATAGGAAAAGTGCTCAGATCTTCACACTGCCCCAGCCTGCAGTTAGACTGTGTTCTTCTGGAAAGTAGCAGAACACCTTAAATTCAGACACTTGATTATAGGAGTGAGCGAGTAGCCAAGATGAAAGTGGGTTTTTAGTGTGTTCTTGTTGAAAGTTTCTAGCAGGGGCTTGTGACCTTTCTCTGGCTCCTTTTTTTTTTAAATTATCTGCACTCTGCTGGGGTCTTACCAGACCTGAAATCCCAGCTAGCTGTCCTTCCCCAAGAGCTCTGCCTTCCCCCATTCAGACATCTCCATGGCCATGTGTCTCACTACAGCTACAGCTAGCAGATGTTTCCAAGTCTGCTGGCTGCGCTCCCAGGCGGCAACGGCAGTGTCTCCCTGCATTGACAGGCACTGTCTGCGAACTTCTTTTTCTCAGAGTTTGGCCAAGAACTTTGAGCCTATAGAGAAAATCAGTTTCATGTATTGCGTGTTTCATCTTGGAGCCATCGTTTGTTTTTCTTTATGTTACAGATCAGCTAGAACAAACAGGTTTTATTTCTTCAAAGCCAGAGGCCAAGGACCGTAGAGTTCAGAGCTGATCAAACTGCAAATACTCGAAACTTCTTTGAGCATCAGGAAACTCAATCTCACACTGCTTCTCAGTTTCAGAAGCAATCATACAATAACATCTAAGCCTTTGTAACTCAGCATCCATTCTCCAAACATGTCTTTCAGGTTTCTTTGAGAATCAAATTCTCATTCAGATATCAACTTCTGACTTCAAAAGTAAATTGGATTTGTCAGGCTCTGCATGTCTCAAGAAGATGTATTTTCCTCTTCTCTTCCTGGCCGCTATTGATTCTATCTGTTGAATGTCTAATGAATTTAGTTTTCTTCAAGGACAAGGATCTTTTGCCAACTGTTCTCTCCCTTTGTACTCGAGGCTTTCAGATCTCACATGTGGAGCAGGAGGTCACATCACCCTCGTTTCTCTTGCAATCCCAAAGCAGGCACTTTATCAGTAGCAGGTCAGAAAGTTCCTGATTTAGCAGGAGGCCTGAGTTCCTGATGGCTTGCCGTGCATCTCAGAAGTCCTGGAAGAAAGTGGAACATTCTTCAGGTGGAATAAATTTAGTTGCAGGAGAAGACTGCTAAAGAAGTGCATTGGGTTGACCAGGTCTTTCCCACACGCTGTGATCATCAACAACACAGAAGAGTAAGATCTGTAGTACAATAGACCAAATGCTAGTAAAATCAAAATGTGCTGTGAGGGGGAAAGAAAAAATTAGACAAGAGAAAGCTTGTGGAAAAGACAACTTTTATCAGCCAATACACTGTTTGGACTGCTGAGCTATCAACTGTAACAATAAGGAGGGAAATCTTCAGCCATAGAAGGCTGGGCTGCAATTACCCAGCTTGCCCTCAGAAGTGGCCCATGCTCCTGGCAGTCTAGTCACGGAGATGGGGAGAATAATCTTTTCTTCAATCTGCTGGCTCTTTGAAGTGTAAGTGCAAGTGCACAACAAACCAGTTCTGCACCTGGTTCCAGTTCTGAGTCCCAACCAGCATGTTATAGTATGGGCTATCATACTAGTCTCTAGCTAGTCAAAACAATACTCATTGTCAGTGTGGGCTAGGAGATGATGAGATTGAGAGCAGCCCTGCAGAAAAGGGCTTGAGGGTGCTGGTGGATGAAAAGCCATAAGAAGGGCATGGACTTGATGAAGAGGGTCTAGAGGACAGTCACAAAAATGGCCAGAAGGCTGGAGCACCTCTCCTGTAAAAATAGGCTGAGAGAGTTGGGGTTGTTCAGGCTGGAGAAGAGAAGGCTCAGGGGAGACCTTATAGTAGCCTTCCAGTATCTGAAGGGAGCCTACAAGAAAGCTGGGGAGGGACTGTTCACAAGGGCATGTAGCCGTAGGACAAGGGGCCACTGCTCCACAAGGTGGAGACCACATCCTTGGAGACACTCATGGTGAGGCTTGATGGTGCTCTAAGCAACCTCATCTAGTTGAGGATGTCCCTGGTTACTGCAGAGGTGTTGGACTAGATGACTTCTAGAGGTCTGTTCCAGCTCAGTGCATTTTGTGATTTACAAAAGTGTGCATGCCTCTGATGGAAGAAGTGGTGCTGAGGCCTCTGGTTGCTGCCATGGGAATTGCCTCAGCTTTCTCTGGGAACAAAGTGTACTGGCTACGTCTGTCTGATGGAAAAAGCCATTCAGCAGAAAATATTGGATAACCACTGTCTTACCTGGGAAAGTCCTCTCTACATGACACTTTTCTGCATTGCTTCAACAACTGCCTTTCAGTTAAATGGGCTTCTCATCTAGTGTTCTCTCCCATCCAAGGATCTTCTTCCTTTCAGCTTCTACTGTCTTTTTGGGACTATAGCTTCTATTATTTGCTGGAGTTCTGGAGCTGGCAGCTCACACCCAATGAGATGAAAGCAAACTCTAGGAGTGTGAGGAGCTGTCAGTGGTCCATATGGAGAAAGGCCCAGCTCATTGCTCTGCTGCTTTCCTTTTTTATAGTTATGCCTTGTTCGGCCTTCATCCTTTACTGTACTTGGGGCAAGGGAGCTGACTTGTAAGAGACATTCACTGGAATCTTGAAATTCCAGGGATTATCCATTCTTGAAAAGGAGCCCAGTGTGAGCCAGTTGCCCTCCCTAGTAGTGTTTATTCCCCTCTCCAATAATCTCATACCTGCACCTTTTCTTTTTGCTCCATTCTGTGTCAAGGCACAGTGAGGATTAATCTGGACTTTCCTTCCCAGGCGTGGAATGTTCTAACATGGCAGACACTTGGACAGTCCAGGCTGTTATATCATGCCCAGCAACAGGTTTCCATAAGTCCAGGCTTGCAGATGATATGCCCTTTAAAACTGCAGCATCTGTTCTGGTGTTTTCACAAGCTAGAGAAGGTTTGCTTTAGCTGATAGAAACTAACTAAACTGAGGTAAGAAGCAAGGCGGTGAAGCCTTTTTAAGTACAGCATGGTGAGATGAAGTGACTTAACTTGGGAATGGTTGTGTCCTTGTGACCTTCACTCAGCATTTTATTAGCATTTTAGGGCACTGATATTTCCATGATGACCTCTCTCTCTTTGGTAACCACTTGTCTCTGTAGCTGTTTGATTCTGAGCTGCCTCAACATGCTATCTTCTGTTCTGCAGAAAAAGGGGTGGTGTTCGGCTCGCCACTGACAGAAGAAGGCATTGCACAGGTTTCCCAGCTAATTGAGTATCTGCACAAAAGTAAGTGATTCTGTCTTGCTTTTACTGTTCCAAGGGTTATCTGTCTGGACTGCATCAGGGGTGCAGGCAGTGCAACAAGCTCTGAGCTCTCCAGCAGCAGAAGCTGGGGCTGCCCTAGGTGACTATTCCACAGTATTGCCTAGCAGATATGTTTCTCTCTTTTCCTCTGTACACAAACTTGTTCTAGTGACGGGAGCCAGCTTGAAGTCACATCTCTGAATGCAGTTCACTGAGGTTTGCTGTCAAGCTCTGGAAAGAGGAGGGAACTGGTTTAGTAAGAAGATGGAAATCAGCCTTTGTTTAATCAGTGGCCTTTTTACTCCTCTCTGCCAAGCAGATCTAAGAGCAGAAGGCTTGTTTCGGGTGCCAGGCAACAGCATCAGGCAACAGATCCTAAAGGATGCTTTGAACAGTGGTACAGATATTGACCTGGATTCTGGGGATTTTCATTCCAATGATGTGGCCACCCTGCTTAAGATGTTCCTGGGTGAATTACCAGAGCCGCTGCTGACACACAAGCACTTCCATGCCCACCTCAAAATTGCAGGTGAGTGAGCAGCATGGGACAGAGATGAGCAGAGGGAATAGAACTAGCCTTTTAGAAAGCTGGTAATACTGCATAGCTGCACACCAGGATACAGAAGTATAATCCTTAAAGGCAGAGCAAGAAGGAATTGTCCTGCTGCCTCAACCTCGTGGTGGAAAGACTGGAGCTGAAACTACTAAGGAATCAGACTGAGTCTGTCTAGCGCAGTCTTCTCTCCAGCAATAAATGGATACCCAGAGGAGGAGAACCCACACTGCTAACCTGGGTCTCCACCTGTTTAAGTCTGCGGGGGGTCTCCTGCATGGTGTGTGGTGTCTGTGTACTTAACTGTTACTGAACTACCCCATGTGAACTTCCTCCATCTCACCTTTAACCCATCGTAACCCTTAGCAACTGTGTTGTCCTGTGGGAGGGGTACCATAGGTTAACACATCTGGTGAGGAGCTTGGGAGATGCTGAGAGAGGGCCGAGAACTGTGTGTGAAGTGGGAAAGGTAACTGATTGCAACTGACCTGCTATGAATAGCAATGTATGTCCTCCTTGTTCTGCCTTGGCAGACTTGACTCTGTTTGATGAGAAGGGGAACAAGACCAGCACTCCAGACAAAGAGCGCCAAATTGAAGCCCTCCAACTGCTGTTTTTGATCCTTCCTGCACCCAACCGCAGTTTGCTCAAGCTGCTGCTGGACTTGCTCTACCAAACTGCCAAGAAACAGGACAAGAACAAGATGTCTGCCCACAATCTTGCCCTCATGTTTGCACCCCACATCCTATGGCCCAGAAATGTGAGCAATGCCTCAGTATGTGCGGGTGGGATATCGTGAAAGCAGAAGCTTGGCAGGCATATAGGGAAAGAACAAGATGGGAAGATTAGGTGAGGGTTGGAGATGGGGATGGTGGGGTGGAGATCCTGGCAGGACTTAGTCCTAGTGTTCAGTCCAGACCTGCTGTAGGTCTCATTTGCAGCTGATGCTTCATCTTTTCAGTAAAACTAAAAGCACAGCATAGTCTTGCTTCTTTTAAGTGTGGCAGCTCAGACTGCATGGCTTCTTGCAAGGTTTTTGTGCTGCTGGTAACTGACCCTGTCTAGTTCTTCCTCTCAGAGCAATTTCAGCTCTGTGAGTTGTTCTTGATGGTGTGCTGAGAGCCCTGCCTGCCTTTTTGCTCAAAGCAGGTCTCCTGCTGAGGGACCGTTTGTGTCTTGTGTCCCAAGGACAGCAAGGGCAGTAGAGACCCCTCCTGATCCCCTTCTAACTGCTGTGCCTTTGGCTTGCCAGGTGACAGCAAATGACCTTCAAGAGAATATCACAAAGCTTAACAATGGAGTGACTTTCATGATCAAACACTCTCAGAAGCTCTTCAAGGTAAGTGCACATTGGGGTCTTGCTCTCCTTGGCCCTTCATCAGAAGACTGAAAGCCTCTTGTCCAGACAGATCCCACAAGTCAAGTATATATTCTGAGTGTTGTCTTCTGAAGTAGGAGAAGGAGGATTTCTACAAGAGACTGCTCCTTTAGTGGCATGGGAGGAGATCTTTGCTGGGCAGGCAACCCAGGAGGAGGAGGACAGGCCCAGCTGGAGGTGGCTTTGTGCCTGGGCAGGTCAGAAGCTCGGTGCAGTGTAACACCTCCCTCTGCTGGACACCGGCACCCCTTGCCCAGCAGGGAGACCTGCTTCCTGGGAGCAGGTAGTGATCAGGCTTCTCTCAGGTTCTGGCAGGATAAGGAAATGGAATGGGCTTCTTCTGGTTGAGTGGTACCAAGAGCCGAATGTAATATGGCAGGCCACTTTGTTGTGAGCCTTTCTGCAAGTGGTAGTCACACCACTGCTGTTGCAGGCACAGCCTGCAGTCTTGACCTGGATGCTGTGGCAGGGCAGTCAGGAGTAGGGGGCTTTCTGCTGATTCCTCCAATGAAGTGTCTGTGCAACATACATTCTTGGCTTCTTGGGACCTTCCTGGTCACTGTAGGCATCTGCTTTCTGAAAAGTATTCTTCCTTCTTTGTCAGAACATAGTTAAGAGCTGGGAGAATTGCTTGGAAAAAGTTTCTGTGGAACTCTGCTCCTACTCTGTTCCACTTGTGCTTGTTGCCTGCATCAAAAGGAAACTGAACAGGTAGTGCAGTGGGGACATGAAGTTCTGTTGCTTTGCCCTGAACAAATGAGTCTCAATGAAAGTGGCTAGTGTGGTATAGGTGAAAGCAGCACCTGCTGAAGCCACTCTTTCCCCAGAGCCAAACACACTACACATACATTTGGCCTTTCTTCTGCTTGTTGTCACAGGCCCCAGCATACATCCGGGAGTGTGCCAGGCTGCACTATCTGGGATCCAGAGCTCATGCATCAAAGGTAAGGCAAGGTCAGCAAATGCAGCACCTGTCCTCCATGAAAGGGCAGAGCTTGTGATACTGTGTAGGGATCCTTGTGAGTGAAAGAAGCTGAAAACAAATGAAGTTTTGAAAAGGGATCCGTTAGAGAGCAGGAGTGAGGCAACCATATGGTGTGGTAGTAGGGGCAGCTGCATTAGGGAAATTGGGCAGAGTTGAAGCATCTGTTAATCAAAAGGACAGGGAAAGCTACCAGGCCCCGTTTAGCAGAAATGTGCTCCCTGTGCCCAGCACATGCAGCACCTGCTCCTTCGTGAGGTTGTGCCTTCCAAATAGACAGACTCTCCTGCTGCTGTGGCCAGACTGCTTGGAAAAAGGGCTATGATAAAGGCTACTTGCTGCCACTGGGACAGGATTTGTTTGTTTGGCCAGCAAATGCTTCACTGCCTCACAGATCTGCAGAAAGAGGGAAGATGCAAGGAGGTGCACTGACCCTTGTCAAGCCTGGAAGGGCTTCTGCAGCTGATATCCAGGAGGGAAGAAGCATTGGGGTCACCTTTGTGTTACTGTCACCACTTCCTGGCACAGGGCCTGCTGGTGCAGTGCTGCTGCAGAGGGGTAGGGAATACACATTCCTGTGCTTTCACTGGGGCTGAGGCAGCTCACGAGATTCTTCCCAGCCTGGCTCAGATGGGTGGCTCGTTTGGGTTAAAGCATGGCAATCAACTGCTGTCTCCACTCTCCCAGGATGATCTGGATTTGCTGACATCTCCTGGATCGAAGGAGTTGCAGCCCCTCAAGTCTCAGAAGCGAAGCCGTCTGGACTCTTGCCATCAGGAGGAGACCCAGCAGCGCACGGAGGAGGCACTGAAGGAGCTCTTCCGCCATGTCCACAGTATGCCTGACTCTGCAAAGAAGAAGAAACTTCTCCGGCAGGTAGTTTGGGGCTGAAAGATGTCTTTGAGATGTGCTTGGCAGCACATCCTGGGTATAGGGCTGAAGGCAGGGTCTTCTTGAAAGCTGCTTCTAATACTGGGGTGGATGGGCTTTGGGCTCTGTAAGTGGCAGAGCTATAAGAAGGCAGGGAGAGGAGACTACCTGTCCTAGTGCTCTAAGCCAGGGACTTGCCAGTAGTTCCCCTGTCCCGATCATGGCCTTATTGATCTTCCTCCCTCAGAAGGGGCAGTCTTGTCCCCTCTTGCCTGTGTGGAATGGACAAACTGGTCTCATCTCAGTCTGGTGGCATTCCCACGCAACCTAGTGCTCCAAAGAGACTGATCAGTATGGTCTGCACCAGTCCTAACTGTCAGCTTCCAGCAGCTGCCCCAAGCCCCTTCTGTTCCAACACTTGCTGCTTTTGGCTAATCTGGTAAGGGATCACAAAGCAGCCTCACACCCAGGCTTCTTGTTACTTCTGCATGGGAGATGTGGCCTTCTTGTGCTTGCTTCTTCCTGCAGCTCTAAGCCTGCTTCTCTATTTTGGAGTGCAGAAGAGACACACTGAGCTCTAGGCAGAGAGCAGCAGGTGGAACAGCACACAGCAGCAAGTGACTGGTGTAACTGGCAATAACTGTGCTAACACTGCCCTCCTGTTTCCTCCTAGTTTAGTAAGCATTCTGCAGCTCTCACTCCTGGCTCTGAGGTGCTCATGTCCCCAGCACCACAACGTACCCGCTCACGCTCCTTCAGTGGCCTCATTAAGGTAAAGGCAGCAAAGACCTGTGCTCTCTGCTGTGAGTTTCTGATGTTGCTTTCTGCTTCTGGCTTTCTCTGTCTTGAATGAGGCCCTCAAAGTGTAAGGATTGTTCAAAGCATCAGTGGTGAAAGAACGGAGATCCACTGGGGACAGAAAAGGCAGCCCAGTGACAATAGTTAGTGTAAAGTGTAATTATCTATGAAACACATGGCTGCAGGGCCTGTGCAGTCTTCTGAAGGAGGATTGCATCCTGAGATGAGAGAAGGACTGACAGGGTGCTGGTTATGTAGTCTATAGCCTCTTAGGACAGGTGTTAGCATGCCGTAGGCTCCTACACAGCAGCATGTACCTGCCTCTGACAGACTGGGCTCCTGGCCATGACCTAGGTCAGCCTCTAAGCCCTTTACAGTGAGGCAGGCTCAGCCTGGTGATGTGTGGTATTTCAACTGCTTCTGCTTTGCAATCTTTGTCCCAGCTTGGCTCACTTTTTTCTTTCCCAGCATCCAACTGCTTACCAGCAATGTGTCCTGCTTCTTCCCTTTCTTTTTCCGCTTTGCACTCCAAGCACTAGCCAACAGCCCTTTCTTCTTACGGCAGCGGAAGGTTTTGGGAACCCCAGTTATCCTAGAGAGGAGGAGCAGGGATGCCACACCAGAGCCTGAGCGAGTCAGCAAAGAGAACATTCACCTGGTAAGACCTGCTCCCAGGGCACTGCTGAAGCAGTGGGGCATGTGCAAGGGGTGTATGGGTGCAGCTTTTGAGTACTTATTGCGGTAGTTCTTGGGGGGGTCCTTACTGTTCTATGCCAAAGAGAAGGTTCCAAGTTTCCTGGGGCAGTGCCTGAGGATTGGAAGAGTGCCAATGCCACTCCAGTCTTCAAAAAGGGCAAGAAGGAAGACCTGAGCAACTACAAACCAGTCAACCTTACCTCCATCCCTGGAAAGGTGGTGCAGCAGCTCATTCTGGAGGCTGTCTCTTAACCACATGAAAAAAAAGAGGGTTATCAAGAGGAGCCAGCGTGGAAATCTTGCTTGACTAATCTGATAGCCTTCTATGCAGGCATGACCAAATGGATAGATGAAGGGAAAGTGGTGAATATTATCTATCTTGATTTCAGCAAGGTTTTTGATACAGTCTCCCATAACATCCTCATAGGTAAACTCAAAAAGAGTGGGTTAGATGATTGGACCATGATGTGCATTGGTACCTGGCTCAACAACAGAGTTGTGATTAGTGCTACAAAGTCCAATTGGAAGCCTATAGCCAGTGGTGTTCCCAGGATCAATACTGGGTCCAGTTTTGTTCTTCATCAGTGAGATGGATGAGGGGATTGAGTGTGCCCTCAGCAAGTTTGATGATGTTACAAAATTGGGCAGGGAAGCTGGCACCCTGTCAGACTGTGCTGCCATCAGTGAGATCTGGACAGGCTGCAGAGCTGGGTGAAGACAAGTTTCATGAAGTTCAAGAAGGACAAGTGCAGAGTCCTGTATCTGGGGAGAAATAACAGCCGGCAGAGTACAGACTAGGGGTTGTCCTGCTGGAAATCAGCTCCATGGAGAAAGACCTCGGAGTCCTAGTGGACAGCAAGTTCTCCATGGGAAAGCAGTGTGGCCTTGTGGCCAAGAAGGCCAACGGCCTTAAGAAAAGTGTCCAGCAGGTCTAGGGAGGTTCTCCTCCCACCCTGCTCCACCCTGGTGAGACCACACCTGGGATATTGTGTCCAGCTTTTGGCTTGCCAGTTCAAAAGAGATGGGGACCTCCTGAAGAGAGTTCGGTGGAGAGTTACAAGGATGACTGTGGGACTTGAACATCTCTCCTATGAAGAAAGACTGAGAGACCTGGAGCTGTTCAGTCTTGAGAAGGCTGAGAGGAGATCTTAACATCTATAAATATCTGAGGGGTGGGTGTCAAGGTGAAGATGATGGTCTTTTCAATGGCGCCCAGTGATAGGACAAGGAATAGGTATAATCTAGAACACAGGAGGTTCCACCAACATGAGGAAACACTTCTTTATGGCAGGGGTGACAGAGCACTGGAACAGGCTGCCCAGGGCAGGTGTGGAGTCTCCTCTGGAGACTTTCAAAATCCAACTGGATGTGTTCCTGTATGGCCTGCCCTAGGCAATCCTGCTTTGGCAGGGGGGTTGGACTCAATCTCTGGAGGTCCCTTCCAACCCCTGACATCCTGTGATTCTGTGATTCTTCTGCATGACCAAATTAGGTTGTGGGAAGCTGCTGTGAGGAGAGCAGAGCAGATCGGAAGGGCAGCATTGGGATTGGGGTGGCAGCACTGGGTCTCCATTCCAGTCTTGTCCCTCTGCCCTGTTCCTGCCCTAGTGGACTGGCTTGTGTCCCCTTCACTCTCCCCTTCTCCGCAAGTTGTACACTGCCTGCTTCCTGTGGGTAGCAGGGCTGCCCCATGGCCCAGACCAAACAGGAGTGGATTTGGGTGATAGCTGCTCTCTGGTAGCACAAGCAGCTCCTAGGGAAGGCTGTGGATGTCGCTTCATTCCCAACCTCTCCTGTTCCCCTCTCTTGTCCAGTTACAGAAATGTGGATCTCCAGCTCACATGTCCCAGGCAAAGCTGAAATCTTTGGAGGGTCGGAAAGAGGTGAGACACACATGCCCCACCTCCCACCATTCTCCTCCCTGCTGGGAGCCTGACCTGCTGGGCCCTCAGATCTGCAGGGGCAATGTCATGTGCACAAGGCTCTGACTGATACAGTCCCCTGACTTACAGCAGCCTGCTCCATACTGAGCTGTGAGCAGCCGGCATGCTGGAAGCTGGTCCTTGAAGGGTTTCACCTGAGCAGTATACTGCTCTTCTGCCGATGAGCTGGCAGGCTGGCTGTCACAGAAAGCACAGGGTGGTGCTAACAGCCAGTCAAGGAGGCAGTGGGAGGAGAGGTTGTTGCAGCCTACAACCAGCTGCTGTGTTTGTCCCTGTCTGCCTCTAATGCTCTTGTTTGGTAAAAGATTTAGGAGGCAAATGCCAGGAAGGAGTCCTTGCAGAGGGAGGACAGCACATCAACCTTTTCTTGCAAGGTACTCCATGTTTCAAGCATTCACTTGCTCTAATTCTCTGCTCCAGGAATCCTGCAGACGCATGCGAGGCCACCTGCTTCCCAAGGATTCATCATCCCTCTGAATCTTCTCACACCAACTCGTGGGTGGGGATTGCCCAGCCTCAAGCTGTGAATGATATGCTGCATGGAGAGGGGAGAGCTGCAGGCTCACAGCAACCCTTACCAGCACGGCAGCGCTCTTGAAACTGGACCTTTGCAAAGACTGCAGGGACTTGTTTCTTTCTGTATATAAATTATATTTCATTTTACTATGGGGTAAACCACTATCTAACCAAAACTTGTGCAGCATGTCTGGCCTGCTGGCTCTGGGAGGAGCTGGAGTGCTTGCCTACAAGGGCCCTATGTGCACCCCCAGCTTTCTCTGCAATGTTGCTAGGCTGTTTTTTTTTTTTTTTTCTTCTTTCTTTTCTGCTCTGAGTTTTTAACACATTGGCTTGGTTTTGCTCCTTCCCCTATCTTAGCAGTGAGACTTCAGCCTTCACCCATATCCTGCCAGCTAATCTTACCTCCAGGCCTCCTCTCAGCCCTGCCCTCCTGCTGCCTCTGGGCTCTGCTTTTTCTTTCTGACCCTGGTGGGCTGGAGTGCACAAACGGTACAGAGCAGAGGATGGGCCTGGAAGAAGAGGAGAGGCTCTGCATGCCATCATTTTAGATAGGGGCAAGGGAAAAAGCTTCTAAACTCATCTTTCTGTTTCAACTTGAGCTGAAGGCAATCTTTGCTCACTGCCTTTGTGTTTCCATGGCACATAACTGCTGCTAGGCTCTGCCTGGTGAGCAAGGACTGTCTCTGCTTTGTACTGCCTCAAAGAAGCTAAACTGAGCAGGGCAGGAGGTTGGCAAAGACTCTCTGGGGCAGGACAGCTTAGCCTTTGGAAGTGTCAGGGATGGGCAGAGCCTGGTGGCTGTTCGCACAGCATAGGAACAGCATGAGCAGCATGAGAGGGGAGAAAGGACTCCAGCCATTTGTGATTTACTGCAAGTGGTGCTGGAGGCTTTGGCTTTGGTGAGGCAACTAGCTGATTAGTCATTAAACTGGGGGATAGGGCCAGAGCTGGCTTCAGCACTTTGACCTAAGCTGCAAAAATGAGATGAAACCATCTAGTGCAGAATAAACACCCATCACAGCTGGCCAGGATCAGCTGTCTTGTTAAGCTGAAGTGCTCCAGTAAGGCAGTCTTGCCAGACCCCGTCTGCAACTGCTCTGGGGTAGGAAACTCACAGGGCGACTACTTTGAAATAAAGATTTAATCAGCCGAGGAACCATCTAAGCACTTCTCAGCCTTTCTTGGTGAAGCAAATAATCTCTGGAATCCAATTATAATTGTCTTCTAATCTTTAAGAATGAGCAGCCAGCAAGAGTTAGACCTCTGTCTTTGATAGCTTTCTGAGACAACTGTGGCAGGAGGTGTGAATACTGAGATGTGAGCAGGGAGTTCAGCCCGGCTGACTCGAGCTGTCAAAACAGGGCATTGGAGACCCCTGCTGCTTAGCTGGAAGTCAATTTTTTTGTTTGTTTGTTTGGCTTTGATGTTGTTATTTGTTGTTTGGTTTCTGGGTTGGTTGGTCTGTTTGTTTTTTGGGGGGGTGGGTTATGTATTTGGGTTTTTGGCTTTTGTTTTTTCTTTTGTGTGTGTGTGTGTGTAGGTTTTTGATTGGTTGGTTTGGGTTTTTTTTATGTTACAAACCTATGTGCCTCATCCTGCTCTTTCCAAAGGGATGTTACTGGTAGTTTAACAAGAGTTGCTTGTCCCTCATCTGACCCTTGAAAATGTAAGAGGTAGCGGGACTGTAGATGTGTGAATTGCTGATGTTAGGAGCCTCTGTCACAGCAAAGAAAGAGCTCCAGTTCTTCAGAGACTGGGCAGGCAAGGATGCTGTGAGGAAGGACAGAGGCTGATCGCTGTGGTAGCAGTATGTGTTTTTTGGATGTGCTTGTAATCATTTCCTCTGGAGGCTGAAGCTGTCTCTGCTCTTCTCCAAAGGGGCACCATGTGTTTTGCCGACTGCACTTCTACCCTGCCTCTGCAGTCCACTGCTAGCAGAGACCTGAGGATCTCAGCTTTGCCTCTAAATGGAGATGAGGCAGAGCTGCAGGTTGTGCAGAGACCTGGGTCTGTTCCTGCTACCTCCTCTCCTACTTGCATTGGAGGTGCTTGCTAGGTGAAGCATTCGTTCATCCCATCTTTGCTATCCTTATTGTCCCCTGCTTATTCAGGTGCATATCTCTGGGTGTCTGGCAAGGCAATCTTGTTCCTAGAACTAAATGCACTGCTCCTGCAGAGACAAGAGGAATGTAACTTGTCTCTCCACTGTCCCCCCCTTTACTGACAGCTTTTGCTCAAGTCTGGCTTCTGGCACAACTGAGATTTGCTTAGCTCTAAGAAAATATCTATGGGGCATCAACCTGGCATTTTGCATGTCTCCAATGCCTTTCCTGCCAAGGGGCTGGCTGCAGTCTCTAGACAACAGCAATCCTGGGAAGGGTTTGATGCCCTGGGCTTTAGCCCATGATGCTGTCCTCTGTATACAGAGGATGGTGCTAGCTGACAGATTCAGCTTCTAGGACCTTTGGCTGTTGCAGTCCCAATGTCTTCACACTGTCTTACAGGCACCAGGGAGTTTAGTCGTGCTTGGATGTGTCTCATTTGTCTGCCTTGTGCAATGACTCACAAGGCTGCTTCCTCCCAGAGCAGCCACTAACTGTTCCCAGAGTCTATAGTTTCCAAAGTATTTTTAATCTTTGTCCTTATTTATATATGCTATGTATGTACTGTTTCAGACTGTTGCCTTTCTCTGTGTTCATGTGTAAACCCCATATTAAATGCTTTTATTTTTAGTGGATTTGTTCAGTGGTTTAAGCAGTTTCGTTGGGACAACAACAGCTTGGTGGTGCATCCACCTTCAAAAGGAAGGAAGTGTCTTCTCAGAACCCCAGAGCTCCTATTCTTAAGTGCAGGGGTGTTTGGTGAGGTTCTGCCTGCCTGCAGGGATGGCACTACAGCTTGTTCCCTCTCTGGGATCCTAGTGTGATGGTGGGTGCCCAGAAGGGCTGTCTTTGCCTTGCGGGGATGAATTTGGACCTCTTCTTTTCCCATCTTCCTCCTGCTGTCATCCAGGGTGATGGGAAATCAAGTTTACAAAGAGCAGTTTGTATAAATAATGGATCAAATGAATACATTTCTCTCTGTAGAACAATTCTTCTCTTGCAACTCTTGCCTGCCAAGGGAGGATGGTTTCTTCTTGCATTTTCTTTTCCTCCTTCTTAATAATGGCGTCTCAGATTTTATGCAGATTATTTCTCTGTGAAGTTCTTCCACATTTGAAGTGCCCTGGGCTTGCCTACCGTGGCTCAGACACTCATTAGCATCCTCACTGTGCAACTGGAAAACAAGCAGGAGAAGCAAGCAGCACAGTACACTTGGAACCGGCACCGCCTTCCTGCGGGGTGAACTTCAAGCAGGTTTCAGCCCCTTCAGGGTTGCATTTGGGTGCCGTGGGACTGGTATGTCCCATCTCCATGGAGCTTGGAGAGCAGGAGGGGATGGGCCTCTGTGCACTGGAAAGTGGGCATGGTAGTCCAGAGAGAAATTGCTGTTCTTGAAAATGTCGAACAGAGGAATACAAAAACTCACAATAGGTATTTTGAATACTGCAAACCCAAATATCACCTCCCCAGCAGGCTGTGCTTCAAAGAGAGCTTTATATGGCTTACATAATTGCAAAAAATGAATAGCTCTTAGTCCCTGAAGCCACAACCAAGCACCACAATTGAAAGGGCAGCAGTTGTTGGGACCAAACACTGGGTAAAGATACACATTTAGAGGGGGATTGCTCAGCTTTCAGTGTGTTTGCTTTGGGCTGTTGGGATTCCGGCACAGGAGTGGCATTACAAAGCAAACAAGCAGTGCTCATCCTTTGCTTTATTAAACAGTTTTTTATCTCAGATTGTACAGCGCAGACTTGCAAATAAGTTCTGCAGGATGTCACTGCTCTCTAAATCAGTATCAGTAACTTGTCTTGAGTGTTGGGGTTTTTTTGACTGTTCTACCTTGTTTTGGATTGGAAATAAGATGTTTTTTTCTCTCTTAAATTACCATGTGTGGCTGGGAGCTGTCATGCCGCTGATGCATCTCACTGCCTTGGGCAACTGTAGACAAAAACCATGAGCACTGCTAGCGATGGATCCTGGCACCAGCCAGACCAGTTATCAGGCTTTACAATCTCATTGGCTTGGATTGTCTAATATTTTTTCATGGAGTGAATAAATTACCATGTTTAGTTTTGCTTGCTCATCCCCTCAATGAGGGTTTTGTGCTGAAGCTCATTAACGGTGCAGGCAGGTAGATGCCGAGATCTCCATGCTGGGTCCCACACTGGCCTTCCGCTTGTGCTGTGGACCAGGGGGGGATCTCTGCTGGCACTAGCTCTCTGACCCCAACCTGCTCCAGCCCAGCTTTGTTCCTAGGAAGTGCCCACACATGAGAAGTGCAATGGGTTGTTTTTTTGGGGGGCATCTACATCTTGAGGCAAGGAGAAGCTGTCCCTAGCTGTACATTACAGTTTGAAATACTTCCCAGCACCAGTCTTCGAGGCGCTGATTCAGTTTGGATCAGGGGGACAGCACGTTCCCCACTGAGTCTTAGCTGGAGTGGGCATTACTGTACTCCTCTGCAGTCCCACCTCTCCTGTGTCACACCACCATCTCCTGCCTTGCTTCTGAGAAGGTTTTACAAATCCACCATCCAGCTCTCCCATGGGCTGCCTTACGTGATTTTAAACTTGTCTCCTTTTGCACCTGAGAAGAGAACTGGGTCACACTTAACCCTCTCTGCTTCTGGCTGCAGCTTTTGTGTTGCTATGACAGAGAACTGGGATGAATGGAGGTGAAAACCTGCCTTGGGCATCATGGCTGTGGGCACCTGTGGGGTGAGGTTGTTACAGAGTTTGTTTCTTCCAGCCTGAGCCTTGCTCTCCTGGGGAGCAGGGTCTCAGCAACTTCCTGCACAAAAGCATCTGCCTCTATTGTACCTTGCCAGGGCCATTCTGCAGCAGCAGCACAAAAAGGAGCTGGCAGCACATCCTGTAGGACAGAACCTCTTACCCACCTCTAGCACTGGGGCTCCCAGGGACAGATGTGCAGGGAGCAGATTTAGAGGTGCCTGGTTTGTCCTCCCTGGCCGCATCTATGGGATGGAGGAGGTAGGAAGGTGGGCAAGGACATAAAATGCTGAGAAGAGGCTTGGGGAAGTATGCATTCTTACAAAGGGCAAAAATCAACTCTGCAGGAAGCCCCTAACATGATTCTCCAGCTCCATTGAGTCCATGCCTGCATCTGGGGCTGAGCAGTTCTGTCACAGGGCAAACTAAACCCTTTCCCTCTCCAGTTATTTTTGGCTACTGTCATCCTCTTGATATCCATCAGTCAGACCCTGGTAGCCAGTCACTTAGGCTCATGCCTTGGAGATTGCTTCTCTGTTCTGCAACACGCACACCCTGAATGTGCTTCCTCTACACTGTGGGAATTCTGGTGATGAAGGCAAAGTGGAGCTAGCACCAGCTCCCCCATCCCGTGTGTGCAGAATCTGACTTTCTTCAGCCCTCAGTAGTTTGTGACTCTCTGTTACGGGAGGAGAAGCAGGAGTGCAGAGACGCTCATAACTGAGGGACTAACACGGCGTTAGAGAGGCCACCTGTGACTGTGGATGCACGATAAGCCCAAGCAGGCATGCAGCTCCATCGTGGCACTGGCTGACAGCTAGCCATTAATATGGAGCACGGGCAGCCTCATCTGCACTCAGGGCATCTTTGTTAACAAGATCAGAACAGAGTCACTGGCTCCCTCATCCATCAGCTGAGGCACTTTGTATTTCTCAAGTTAGATCGTTTCCCAGCTCAGGGATGTCAGTGCAGTGAGGACTGCAATAAGTGAAAGAAGGGATTGGTGGGAACAAGCCCTCTTCCTTTAAAAACAAAACCCAGTGTCTCTGCTCACCCCTAGGCCGAGGTCATAGCTAAATCCTGAAAGCCCACCTGCTCCTATTGAGAGGCAGGGAGGAGCTGGAGTTTATGGCACCATGGAGAAATATGTTGGGATGCCCTTGGCAACAGCAAATGGAAAGTTAGTCTATTAAACAGTAAATTATCCCTCCCATGCATCTTCATTGAGGAGGCTTAATGAGTGGCTCCAGGCAGAGTGAGCGGGAAGAATGTGTGTGGAGCACTGCGCGGATGTGGAACAATTATTACATCTGGGGACCCCTGAGTCCCCACTCCCACACTGCACCAACAACAGCATTGCCATGTGTGAGACGTTTCACAAGCTCTGCCTCTCCTGTGGTTTATTCAAACCAGCTTATGCCATGCCACAGAGCCCCCAGGGGCTTGTGTCCAGCTGTGCTGAAAACAGCATCTCCCCATCTGCATCTGGGCTTTTTGGTGCAAATGTTTTCCTTGTGGACTGGAACTGTCTGGGGGAACCCACAATGAAAGGCCTGGTCCCTCTGCTCAGTTGTGCCAGAGAGCAGGGATGGGGACTGTTTCTGTCCTGCTGCTCTGTGATTGTTTAAGGCAGTAGGACAGGCTGTGCTCCCCTCAGTTGGACAGTCCTTGTTGTGTGACACTGGGAGGAAACCTACCTGCTTGGGAGCCTTAGCAATGTCCCACATCATCCTGAAGGACCCAGTGGATGCTGTTTATTTCACTTGCTCTTAGTGGTGGGGTCCCCAGGCAGTACAGCTGCCCCACTCTCCTGCAATCAGTGGGGTCACATTCACAGTTCACTGTCTGTGCTTGAAGGGCGATGCTGGCCTTGTTTGCACAGCAATGATTTTGCTCTTTGCCAGTGAGGTAGGGCTTGTCCCTGGATGCCAGAAAGAGCTCATCCCAGTGCTGCTTGCTGCTCCTGTTACCTGGGTGAGATTTACTGTGATCCAGGCTACCCACAGCACTCTATAATAGAACCATCAAGGGCATTGTTGTGCTGGGCAAGCCCAACAGGTGCCCTAATGGGTCCAACGTGCTGGCCCTCTCCCACATACTGCCTCACTCTCCATAGCCAAACATGTCTGGCAGGACAAAAGGCAGCCTGGGCTCCCAGCATGAGCTGGCTAGGCATGACAGATGTGGGGCTGCCCAACAGAGAGACAGCTCTCCAGACTGCTCTATGTGAGGTCTCTGGGGGACACTAGACAGAGGTCATGGCCACCCCTGGCATGTCTCTAGCTGGGTCTTGCAGGCATTGCTCCTAAACCAGGTATGTCTCAAACCTGTGATGTTGCTGGTGAAGGAAGGGTTCGAAGCACAACCCTGGTGCAAGGAGGGCTGGATCTGGCCATCAGCAATGTTTCTTGGTAGGTGAGTGGGAGCAGGCACCATGTGTGCATGCTACTACCCGTCTTCTAAATACCTCTGCTCCATATCAGTGCCTGGTCCTATCCTGAAAAGGGCTGAGTGCTACTATGGACTAGCAACAACCATGTCATGGCTTCAAAGTGCAGCCAAAGTGCCATAGCAAGCATGGACTAGGACATGTTGCCTTCTCCTCTGCTCACTGAGGTGTGGGGTGTAGCAGCGCAGCAGATGCCTTGAAGCCCAAGGGTGCTGGGAGTTGCTGTCAGCCACCAGCAGCTCTGGCGAGAACCCAGTACCACCCCGGACTGCAGGAGAGCTAATGGGGGCAGGGTGCAGCCCATGCCGGGGTGGGTGGAAATGCCAGGATGCTGCCTTGGGGCACTTGGCTTAAAACCGGTAGCAATTTTCATTTGAAGCTTTGTAGCTGCTTCACATCTCTTTGCACGACAGGTCTGGTGCATACTCTGGAATCCTTCCCCAGATCCTCCCATGAAAACTCTTCTACTGTAAAAAAAGCTTCTGCTTCATTTTAATCATACCCAGAGCCCATCAGACAATCCAGATGGTCTCTCTCCTTATCAAACAGTTTGGCCCAAATCCTGGTGGCAGACAGCAGGACCGGGCCTCCCCTGATAAAGAAAGTTTGGGGTTTATTTTTCTCCCTGCTCCTCAACTGTCTTGAGAGGCACCCCGGGCCTTTCCTGAACAGCTAGTTCTCTCCAAGGCTTGCATCACCCCATGCAAGGTATCTGGGCAATTTAGGATCACTCAAATGCGCCATAGTCTGAGTTGTGGAAGAGGGGTCTGTGGCCTGTCCTCCAGTTCCACTGTCCTGCTTCTCCAGGCATGTGTGGCCCTTGCTGTTGGCAGCCCTGGAAGGGGATTGCTTTTGCAACCAGAGCAGCTGCAGAGGGGTCAGCCATGGCCAACAGCCCAGCTCAGTGGGATGCTATGTGGTGCCTGGGCACTGGGCACTTGCTGTGTGGCAGTCAGGGGCAGGAAGCTCCCAAAGGAGAGCAAGAGCCAATGTATTCACAGAAGAAAATGTTAGTGTTGACCTGAAATGGAATTTTCACCCTCCCAGCCTTGTACTCCTCACTGAAACTGGGGCAGGTGATGATGGCCTCCAGACAGACTCCTGCTGGCTACTCCTTTTGCCAAGACCGTGGCCCCAGCTGTAAAGTGCCTTGGTGTTGCTGCAGCTGGACACAGAGATGGAGGGAGCCTATTTATTATTTACTCTGCAGATCATAAGGATTTGCCTGGGGCAAGTTCTTGAAAGAGAGAAGAAACAAGATCGCTTGTCCTGCTCCTGCCTTCCCACAAGCATCAGAGGTGAAGGGCAGGTTAAGAAGACCTGGCTCTGCTCTACTGGGCCAGAGGAGAGTTTCATAAGGAGGGGGATCTCAAGTATCACACTGATGGCAGTTAGCTTTGGGGGATGCCAAGCTGCTACAAAACAACCTTCTACCTCCAAAAAACTCAGCTGAGGTCTTCAGCACAGGGCCCCTTTGGGTGTCATTGTTATCGGGGTCCCCCTGAGAGCCACAGGGCAGGCTGTGGAGCCACCTCTACTAACACTGTGCCAGCAAGGGTCAGCTCCCAGAGTCCTGGGAAGCAGCTCATCTTCCTCGCTGTCAGGGCTCCTGGGTAGCAACGAGGAACAAACCCCTTTCATCCATCTCAGTCACAGCTTCCTCCCGGGACTGAGGCCAGAGGAAGGAGATGTCACAAAAATGCAGACAGATGATGGGAGCCTGCATTCGGGATGGGAAAGGGCTTCTGATCTGGGCCAAGCTAGTGCAGCCCTGTGTGTGTGTGTAAGGTGGCTCTTGCCATGCAGACACCTCCTCGCCCTAATTAGGGAGCTTGTGGAGATACATATGCAGAAGTCACTGATTTAAGAGGCATTCTTGTCCCTTGGACTTGCCACTACCATTCCTGCAAATATTCTGCCAGCTGGGGAAATGAGTGTGCAGTGAGGTATCTATCCTCAAACACCTCTCTTGCTGCTGCCAGAGCAATGCAACAGGCTCCCATCTCCCCTTCTTCCATACTTTTCCCCTTTGAAAGAGGACATTTGTAGCAATCGCTGCCAGCAACTAGGTCTCTTATTTTTAAGGACTCAGCTCTTGGACTCATGGGATTACAAGTGTTTCAGATTATTGAAACAGTTGACCAGACTTCTTGGTTGCAACCCTCCTGCTTTGCATTTGCTGACCTCAAGGAAGAAAATTGAAGGTAATAAAGTGAATGCAATGCTCGCATTTCTGAGATGTTAACTATTTGGGGATCATGTTGAAATAGCTGTATTTTGCCTCTTCCTGGTGGATTGGTGGACAAAGACATTTTGGTGACTTTATTACCTATGATGTTCCCCTAGAACAAGAAAGGACATAGCCAGTGCCACCGTTGGTACTTTAAGACTTGTAGTCTGTATGTGGGGCAAAGAGCAAAGCAGAGCTACATCCCCAAGTGCCCCCTGAGTGCTGTTGTGCCTGGCAGAAGGGTTCCATGAACACATCGAGTACCAGTGCCAGGCTGCTGTGTGGGCTGCCGGGTTCCCGCGCCTCGCCTGGTCGCTAGAGGCATGGGGATGGGGCTCTGGGCTGCCAGGTGGATTCGCAGGCGGTTTTACTGATCTCTGCCAATCTCTAGGCTATCTCTCTCCACATGCTCTCCTTGCTACATATATTCCAACATCCGTCTACGCTGCGAGGAGCGGCTGCCCCGCGGGCTAAACCCTCTGTTCCAAGCTATGGGATTGAACCTGATCCCGCCTTGCCGCACAGCCGCGGCGGTGCAGAACCCCGACGGCGGGTTGCCGATACTCTGCCCAGCCCGGACTGCTCCTACCATCGCCAGAGCCGCGGGGAGGGGCAGTGGCGGGGTCCTGTCGGGGTGGGCAGGGCGTGAGGGAGGAGCCAGCTTGGAGGCTGTGCCTGGGCTGCGGGATGGGGCGGCAGTGAGGCGGGCGGGTAGGTGAGTGCGCGCCGACG
>VWYK01117258.1:67481-95755 GCA_013399775.1 Semnornis frantzii | reverse complement strand
AACGGGGACGGACGACTATGCGGTCAAAAGTGCGGACCAGCACCAGCGGGGCTGCGAGTGCAAGGTCCCAGCGCGGGAGGTACAGCAGGAGCATATATGGGAGCCCGTCCACTGCCGCGTGTGCTAGAGCCTGGCTGGGATGTGCGTGAGCAATAGCATGGCTGAGGGGGTGTGCAAACGCCCAGCCGAGGAGGGTGCGTACGTCTGTTGCGGGTTGCTTGTGTGAATGTTTCGGGTCGGGGGTAGGAGACGAGCTGTGCTGAAGCCTGCCCGTGTGCCAGAGCCTGGAGGGGTGGGCGCATCCTCCTTTGCAGCGGGCTCCTGTAAAAGTGCTGTCCAGGGATGAGTGTGCAAGAGCCTGTTGGGTGGATGTATGGACATCATCCCCTCCATCGGGGGCTGCAGTAGCCCGTCGATGTGGGGAGCGGTGTGTGTGTGTAACCCTTCATCTGTGGAAGGAGTGCGGAAGGGGTCCAGCGTGTGCAAGAGCCCACGTGTGACAGTGTGTGTGCAAGCATGCAGAGCAGGACTGGGATCAGAAGTGTGCCTGAGGAGGCAGGTTGCTCCTGGTGGACATCTGCACTGAGGTAGCCTGGAACAGGCTGCATGTGTGGGGCTGCATGCCACATGTCACCTACAGATAGTTAGATGTGTGGCTTCTCCTGCTGTAGCTTTTTATGGGGTGCTCACATAAACAGAGAGGTTGGCTGAGGGTCCCTGCCACCTCAAGCCCCTGCCCCTGCTGGACACCCCTTTGTCCCCGGGAATCCGTCCTGGGAGTTCTGCACGTGGTGCTGGGATCAGGCTCCATTCCCCCATTCTGCCCTTGGGGCCCGCGTAGTGTGACCAGCCTCCAGCCTCACACAGCTTGCCAGCCCTACCAGCCCCCCGTGTCAGCACCTCACCGCTAGTGAAACCCTCTGCCACTTCCCCGGGCATGCTGGGGCTGTCCCCGGGTCTCTTAACTGGACCTCTGTGAAGAAAGCTTTTCTCTCACACAGTCCAGTCGGCGGTGGGGGTCCTATGGTTCCTGATGATCTCATCTGAGTGGAGTATCCCTCTGCCACCGCACCCAGCTGAGCAGGTCTCCCTGCTAGGGAGTCGTGCGGCTGCAGCAGGTCCCTGCTCCAGGGCGAGGAACATGAGCTGAATGTGCCCAGCCTACTGCTGACGGCAGGTTCCCGGTGTGCAAGTGACCTCATGCTAAGCAGGAAAGCAGGACTGTCCCTAGCCTCTCCCCTCCACTCAGGTTGCCCCATCCCATGGGCTATGGTGATACAATAGCCCCTTCCCAGTCTCAGCAGTGGTGCCAAGCTGCCCCAACATCCCCGTTGCAGTGCCAGGGAGCACTGGGCTACACCTGCCTGGGCAGCAGAGCCGCAGGACGTGTCCCGGGACAGCCACATGCACACACACATGGGGCTTCTCCTGTCCCTGTGCTGTGCTGCCTGCGGTTACCGGAGTGTGGATGTTCCCGTTGCCCGCGGCTGGGAAGAGACCCCTCAGGCAGCGACTGCAGGCAGCCTGGCAGCTGCCAGGGCTGTACCCAGTATGTAGTGAGTGCTGGGAGCTCTGTGGAACACCGCTTCAGTGGAGTTTTCTCTTCTGCCGTACAAACGGTTATTACCCAGCACAGCAACCAGGCTTGTTTGTAAGCTCTGAGACAGGACCTCCATTTCCTCCGAGCCCGTGGGGAGGGGGGGAAGGTTTGCATGCAGCCTGCACCAGCCCTTTCTGCCCCTTGGGGAGCTCGGTAGGTTCTGCAGCATCTGTTCTTCACGCACCCAGAAGCAGGGTGCTGGGGGAGCATGGGCAGTGAGCCTCTGAGCGCGGGGCAGGTGCTCAGCACACCTCAGACAAGATGATGCTGCAACAGGCAGATGGAGGGTGCTCTGGCATCCGTGTATCGCTCCTGCCCCACAAGGCGTCTCACCCCCTCTGGCAGTGGGTCCTGCTTGCTGCCTCTTGTTCTTCTTCCACTGACCCAGTCCTCCATGTCCATCACTGTTTGGCAACGTTGAGTTTTCTGTATATTCATGCAGCTGCCGATGCCAGATCTGCTGGCTGGGCTGAGCTTGACATGCTGCTCTCTCGTGGGTGTTGTCTGCTGGATAACTGCCTCTCGCTATGTTGCACACCCTTGCAGGTGCTTGAGGGTGTCTGTGCAGTGCAGGTCTATCTCCGAGTAGTGAATTCCTGCTGTAACAGCTTGTAAGCAACTTTGAGTTCCCTGTAAAGAGGCTGCAGCATCTCAGTCTCCAATTTCTCACTGCTTGATGAAGCAGGGTCAGCTAGCAACCACAGGGGAGTCTGCAGCAGGGGTTGTGCTATGGACTTGCTGTCTCCAGGGGACGGCTTTCTTTGAGAAGCCAGTAACCTCTCATTGGTGCCCTCCACTGTGTGCCTCTTTTCCCAAGCCCCAGGATGCACAGTATGAGCGATGTAGACCTTGCCGTGCATCCCACAGTGCTGGTGAGCAGTGGTTTCTCTGCTGTCATGTTGTCTGCCTGTTGAATGCCCACAGCTTTGTTGGGCGGGCAGATAGTGTGGTGTTTGGATGCTCTGGGCTTTTGTGTGAGCCTCATGGTGGTAGGGTTGAATCCCTGGACAGGGCAGCACTGCTGCTGCAGGTGTACATGCCAGCACTGCCAGAGTCATTTGGGGACTTAGACAGCAGTGTCCTGTGGTGGGGTCTGAGCTCCATCGCTTTTGAAATACAGCCTTTTCCTGTGAAGGAGGGGGAATTATTTGCCTTGAGGAGTGACTGCAACTTTGAAGAACCATAAAATGGGGAGATACTGTCTCATCTTTTGCTCAAAGATTTCCCCTGTGATGTCTTCCTGGTGCTGTGCTGTTGGTGCGTATTCAGGGCTAGAGATGTGCCTAGAATGGAGCATGCATGGAGAGACACAGGACCCCTCTTTCCTTGCACTAGGGCCCAGCACATTGCTCCCAAAGTGCCTTTCTCTATTACTAACATAAATAAATGCCAAGTGATGCCCGCACCCAGCACCTCTCCTCTGGATCAGGCTCTGAGCAGAGAGGCTTATGCTGTGGCAAGATAGGAAAGCAGCAAAATCTCTGGGCACTTTGCACAGCTGCCTGTGCTCCTGCTGTGCCTCTGGCAAGCATGATAGAGCTGGTCCTGAAGACACTGTAACCAGGATGGGGCAATTATCCTCCAGCGCTACAGTGTTATCTGCTCTTGGGAGCCCCTCAGGTCTCAGCTGTCAGAGGAGAGCTGTGGGAGAAGGGCACAACTCCCTTCCCTTTTCACTTGTTTTTCTTTCTTTGAAAGCATCTTTGAAGAGAAGGCTGCCCTCTCAGGGAGCTGGGTTGCTCTCCCCATGCCAGCAGGATAGGTGCAAATTTGCCACTGTCAAATGGCTGATTCCAGACCAGCTCTTTGCTTGTGGGAGAGGTATTGAGCCTGATGTCACTGAACTCCTGCTTTTGAAGTTTTTATCTGAGAATTGCCCCAACTTACCATTCAGCCCACCAGAGGGGAGGCAAGAACATCACTCATATTGCTGTTGGCGTGCAGTGCCCCTCTCTCCTCACATGGCGGGCAGCAGAGCTGGGTTTGGTGTCCCCATCATTGCATCCTCCTTGGTTCCCTCTTCTCCCTCCTAACGTCCCTGACCTGAGCATTGCCTAGAGCTCCTGTTTGCCTCATTCCTCCAATTTTTGCCTGTGCCAAAATGGGCCCTATCCAGATGACAGCCAGCTCTGCCATCTCCCCCATTTACATTGTTGTAGGGAAGGGGTGTTGAGCTCCAGCCTTTGGGTACAGGAGCACAGCGTCAGGGCAGCTGCACCTGAAGGATATTTGTGTATTGCCTAACTGTCCCATGCCAAAATTGCACCAGTGAGCTCTTGTTCAGAGGATTTTGTTTCATTCATGCCACCAACATTTCCCTCCAGTCAGTTCATCAAAATGTCTTGCAAGCAGCAAGGCTGGTGTATTACAGCTGTACTGGTGCATTTGACACCACTTGTTTGCCTGTGTCTCCTTGGGGGGCTCTGAGGAACATGAATTCTTGGGAAGTGCCTTGGAGAGGGTCAATCTCTCTGTTTCATGGTGTGCCTGGGCAAGTTTTTGGTGTAGCAGCTAAGCAGACTGGTTGGAGAGGCAGCAAGGGAGTGTGTAGGCTCTGCAGAGCTTTGAGGCAGGATGCAGGACTGATAAAGAGTCAGGGTATTGCTCAACTAGCCTGGCTGCCCTTGACTTTCGGGAGTCAGTGTTGGGCACTGGGAGGATGCAGGCTGGCTAGGGAAAGCAGCCTGCTCAGACTACTACGGTGGCTTCCTTGGGAGCCTTCCCGGACAGAGGAAATTTGCAATTCTATTCCAATTTCTCCCTTCAGCTACGTCCAAGGCAGATGCTGTCTATATATCACCATGGTAACGCTGCCTTCTCGCTCTCCATGGAATTGCATGCTGGAAAAATATTAGTTTAAAAAACTATGTCGTGTTTGTATTGACTGGAGCCAGGGCTGATAGCAGAGGATCTATTGTCCCCTGGTTGGGAAAAGTCACCAGTAACAGGCAATAAAGCCAAGCAGATTGGCCTCTGGTGACCACTTCTCACCTCACACAGCAATTGCTTCCCTATAAACCCTTCCCTATGCCTGTTTTATTGCATCCTTTAAAATAGATATTTTTGCCTTAAATGTGCTGCCAGTTTGCTCCTCGAGGGTGATATATTGTGCTGCCGGCAATTCCTTGCTCCTGCGGTGGGAGCAAGAAAGGGGAATTGTTCCTGGCTTTAATTGTGGGTCTCTCATGTGCACCCTCAAACCCCCTTGCTGCTCCTGCTGTCCCCAGAGCCCGCATCCGTGGGGTGCAGAACAACACCCTGTGTACACGCACCCACAGAATTTCATGCTTCTCTACTTCATTGTTTCTCACCAAACCTCCGGCCAGCAGAAGAGGGAGGCAGCTATAAAATGCAAACAATGCTCGAGACCACCACGAGGGAAGGAGCAGAGCATGCAGCCCAGGGGAACAGAGGTGGGGTAGGGAGGGAAAGGGTTTCCTCTCCTTGGAAAAGTGTATGAGCCCACGACCCCATGTTGAGAGGGGCTTCTTTCATCCTTGCTTTGATTTTCTCTCCTGGAAGCTGGCACAGGGGGGCAAGGCAAGCAGTGGAGCAGGATGTTCTTGTGTGCATGCACAGGAGGACAAGGTGAGCAACCAAGGAGCCTGTCTTTTTCTCATATCCAAGTCTTTCATGGGTCCTCTGGCTGCTCCAAGTGTACTTAGTGCCACAGATGCATCCTCTTTATTGCTACTGAAATAAGATTTCATAAAACACAGAAAAGGGAAGGAGATGTTTCTTTATGTTTTCCTGAAAGGCAATAAAAGACACTTATGCAGTAGCAAATGGCCTCATCTCAGGGGACGTCAGACCCCGATCACTGCTCCCCAGGAGGCTTCCAGTGCAAGTAGCTCCAAGACCAGCTTGCTTTGACACCTGTCCCCTGTCCCCATTCAAGGGACAGCCAGGGACAGCCACAGTGGCAGAGTGGCAGAGGTTTTCCTGCTGTGTAATGCCACGCAGCAATTATCAGTGTGGGCAGTGAAAGGGGATGGCCATTAGAATTGTGGTGCTGCTGGAAGCAGAAAGGCAGTGAGGTGGGGTGCAGGGAACCTCTTCCTGGTGTTGGTACAGGGTTGGTCCCCGACTCTCACCTCCTGAACCATCTCAGGTCTCCTTGCCACATACAGACTCTGAAGCTGTGCTGAATATCTGCTTTCCTGGCATGCATTTTGGATGCACTTGCTGCTCAAAATAGAAGAGCCAAGTGTCCTGTGGGGGAGAAAGACTGCTAGGAGGAGGAAGATCAGAAAAAAGGAAGATTAATTTTTCAAGCGATGCAGCCGAGGAGCAGCCCTGGGCACCAGGAGTGGGAGAGATGCAAGCTCCTGGCCCTAGATATTTCTCAGGAGGAAGCCTCAGCTCCAAGATGGGATGCTCCAAGAGATCCATCTGGTCTAGAGTTGAGTGGGTGCCTGAAACAAAGCAGTTTGGGTGCACCTGTCCTCCCATCCCTGTTGTGAGCTGATTCATGAGGGAAGAACAAAGAGTGTTTGCTGAGGAAGAGGCAGGTTGGATTGGACTTCAATCTGATGAGTGGCAGGATGAAGACTGAGGGCTCGGCTACCTCTCCTGCCCTGGGAAGCAGAGGAGCCATGGGAACAGTGATACTCCCTGCCAGGCTACTCGACCCAAAAAGCCAAGTTTTGAGGATATCCAGGCAAAACTGCTCTCCTGGCTGAGCCTCAGTTTCCCCACTGGTGAAGCAGAAATGACCTGCTGCCTTTTCTTTTTCAAAGCAGGGTTGTGGGAGATTATTTATTTTCAACCTGAAGGTGACACACCACGATGCTGTGCTAGTGTAATGCATTCTCTGACTGCGAGCAGCTAATGGCTGTGGCATGAAAACCCCAGAGAGAAGTTAAGAGGAGCGGAAAGCCTTCCAGATCCTCACCTACTTGCACGATCGATGCTGTTTGTAACACTTAAAAATTTATTGTGATGCTAACCTGCTTTAGTACCTCGTAAAAGCTTGCAGAGCCTCTTGTGCTCTGTGCTGGGGGCCAATGCTGTGCTTGGGGTTGGGTTCCCCTTTGGCTAAGGATAGTTGTTGTGAGATGAGCCCAAAGGACACTAGCTGCTCTTGGAGCTATGTCTTCTTTGGGCACATCACCTCGCAGGCATTTGGTAAGTGGAGTGCTGGCAAGGTGTTCGAGGTGTACGGCACTCTTAAAGGGACTTTGATGAACTCTGTCGGCACCCTTGCTCTTCCTTGACTGGGTCTGGTCAGGACAGGGAGGGGAAGGAAAAGGAGAAGATCTGTAGCTTTTGTAGCTGTGTCAGACAAGGGCGTGTGTTCCCAGTTCCCCCTCCTTGAGCAGTGAGCAGCAGCACCGTGTACCCACCTTGCTCCTAGGAGGGATGGGATTAGTACCCAGCCATGGCTCCTTGGGCTGCAGGGAGCTGGTGGATGTGAGCATCTGTCCATGCTAGCATTGTCTCCTCCAGAGACTGAAAAGGGCTCTGCTCTGTCTTTTGCTGCTTGAGCAGCTCAGCAAGCTTGTGCTGAGACTTCATTCCATTCAAACAGCCGGGTGAAATCTTGAGAAGACTTAAAGAATGCAATAAAAGTGTAGGATGAAAGGTTGCAGCTGCTCTGTCCCCCAGTGCTGAGCACAGAGGTCAGTCAGGGGTCTGAGTCTTGCCCGTGTTTCCATTAGCAGTCTGCGTGGTGGGACACAAGCTGCTTGTGACATCTGCAGATGCCACCAAGCTGGGAGAGATGTAAGAGGGCTGGAGGACAGGCTGAGATTTCCAAGGGTGCTTGGTGAACAGGAGGAGTGTGCTGAAAAAAAGGATGTGGGGTGGGAACATGAACTAAGCAGCCCTATCCCTGCAAGGCAGAGAGGCTTCCAGGAAGGGTTGTGACCCTGGTGCTGGGGTCTAGTTGAGTGGAACAAGATTGTGAGAGTGAACCTCTGTGAGCGAGGGAGCAGCCTGGGCCCTACACTGTGGTGGCTGAGGCAGGCAGGGATGAGATTCATCTGTAGTGAAGGGGTTCAGGTTTTGGAATGATCCTTGAGGGAGAGGCAGTGACATGCTGGAATAGGGCATGGGGGAGTGTCAGTCCATGTCCATAAAGGAGCCATGTCAGGATTGATGGAGGGCTGCAAAAATACTGCTATGAGGTGCATGACCTTGCAGCCTTAATTTCTCTTCCCTGGTTATTATCTAGAACTACTGGCTTCAGCTGGGGTCAGGGCTCTGGGATGAGGACTTTGGAGCTGCTGGAAGGGGAGCTGTGCCCCTGGGGGTCAGTGCTTTGAGCCAAGGCCAGGAATGGCAGAGCAAAGGTGACCGTGGAGCCCTTAGAGCAGGGACCACTGGACCTGCCAGCTGCAAGTGTCAATGGCATGGACCACTTCTCTGGCAGTGCCTCCAGTCACTGCCCAAACACTGTGGGTCCTCACCCTGTGCTGGCACCGACAGGCCAGAATGTGTTTCTGTGCTTGTGGGTACAAATGCAGAGTTTTGTCCTGCCAACTTTCCCTCTCCTGCTCTGGACATGGGCAGCTGGGGAATGCAGCACTAGGCTTTCTGCCTCGGCATGAGCTGAGCTGAGCACAAGGACAGGAATCCTGTGCGTGCCCAATAGCTGGCACTTTGCAACGGAGTACAGAGAGGGATTGCGCTGTCTGCTCCTTCCCGCTCCTGATAAATCAGTGCCCAGGGAAATATCACTCACGCTGGCTGTATTTAATAAATTACCTCTCAGCATTTGCACTCTCTGAGGTTGTTACTGAGTTAGTGTGTAGCTCCAAACCCTGAAAGGGAAAAGACGCATCAGACCCCCTGGGAATGGAATAAGCCATCCAAAGCTAGAAACCAAATATAAACCCAGACTATGCAAATCCAGTCTAACGAACCCTGCTGCAGCACAGACATCCCATCTGGGAGTGGGATGATCCACAAGCAACATAGCAAAGGGAGTGCTTGTTTTAATGACTTTGTTCTTCCCAGAGAGAAATGAGAGGGAGTGTTCTGAAACTTCAAGGTTGCAAATGAAAATTCACTGCCTCTCCAGCGATGGTGTGAGGTTTGGGGTTCTGAGGGACAGAAGGCGGCAGCCTGAATGAATGTGAGGATGCTTTTTGCTATTAAACCCTATGAGTCGATGAGGAAAGAGCACACACTGCATCTCTGCTTTCAGATCATAGTCCAGAAATGTAACCATTCTGCCAGGCAACTCCCCAGGCACACCAGTCCTTATCGAAGCTCTGCTGCATGGGGCAGGGCAGGGTGTTTTGCTTCACTAGGAAAGGGCATGCAGGCAGCGGGTGAGCAGCTGAGCAGCGGGGATCCAGCTTTCCGGGCACAGCAGGCTGTAATTTATCTCCATGAGGAACTGAAGGGGATTTAGAGGGGGGGAAATGGCTTGAAGTTCAATGGCAGCATTGCCTCGGCATCCTTACAAATAAGCTTTACCTGCTGTTCTTTCCCATCTTGGTTGCAAAAGCCATCATTTACCCGAACAAAGGCAAAGGGGGGGATGCTGAGAGGAGTTGTCAGGGTCAGTTCCTGAGGGAGCAGGGCTGTGAAGGGGCCCTGGAACACTGTCGTGCAGGAGGATAGCCACCAGCCCCAGTGCTGAAACACCCTAAGGATGCTCAGTGAGCATGTGGGGAGCAGAGTCTGGGATGGGCTGCACAGTTGCCTGCCAGAGTGGTCTGTCTCTGGGCACAGCTCCAGGGCAGTGCATCCTTGCCTATGCTTCCTTGTGCTGTAAAGTCTTTGGGTTCAGGCTGCTCTGTCACAGAAGGTTCCTGGGAAAGAGGACAGGGCATGGTTTTAGCATGTGGATGGACTAGTACGTTCAGTCCGTAGTTCTTAAGTGTTTCTGCATGTCTCTATGCTGCCTTGAATTTGCACTGCCTCAGGCTAAGGCACTGTGGTACCAGTGCTCTGAGGATCTCAGAGGTGTCCAAGCTCATCTTGGGCTTTGCAGGCTGAGGCCTAAGTCTCGGCTTTCAGATCAAGCGGTTCTGAAAGCGAACCTTTCTGCTATGTCTGCAGTACCAGAGGTTGCCTAGCTTCCACTTACATGTTGCACCTAGAGTGATGTTTAAAAGAAGACAACACGGAAGTTCTGCTGGGGACCTTCCCTCACCAGGAACTCAGTCACTATTACCTCCAGTTTGGCCTCCAGCACGGTTCTGGGGAGCTTCCAGACCATCTGCTTTGGCAAGGACCCTTTAGGACATTTGGAGAAAACCACCCCTGAAGGCAGAGTTTCTCTCTGCCCTTAGCTGACCCAATGCTGCGGTCCATCTTGAGGTGGACACACCTCTGTACATACCGAGCCACCCCTCCTGCAGTGATAGATGTCCCTAAAATGCGCGACTCGTCCCGGTGCCTCGAGCCTGAGACTTACAGCCTGGATGTGGGGTTTGGTGCCCAGGAGAAAGGCAGGACTGAGCCCCACAGACTGCAACCTCGTGAGCTGGAGCCTCATCTCCAGGAGCCAGATGTGCAGGCTACGGCCATATGGGGAGCTGAGTGAGCCGAGGGGCGGCAGAGCCTGTGTGAGTGAGTTTCAGTTTAATCGCTGGGGCTGAGGAACTTCTATTCATTCCCCGCTCGCATTCATTTGTGTCCTAGTAACGTGCTTTCCCCACCTCCTTCCCAGCACAGGCACACACGGCTGGATAATGGCAGGAGCCCGACAATCTCGGGCGCTGAATAGCGGTGTAATTAGGAGCCTATAATGGCGAGCTGGAACTCATTAGCCATTATCAGCCGTTTCAGCAGGACAATGGCACACCCCGGGGTGTGTGGCTGTGCTGGCGGGACCCGATGGCCGTACACGCTGCTCAGTGCCTCCGAGGCCAGCCCATCGCTGATCTTCGCCCCTTGCACGGCTGCAGAACCCGGTGGAAGGAGACTTTGTCTTTCAGTGGGAACGATGGACTCTGTGTTCGGCCTCTCCTGTATCAGGAAGCATTCCTGCGCCCCAGTCCCGCCGCTAGCCCTGGATGCTGGGGTCCTGTCCGGGCACAGCAACCTGCCCCGGTTGCACCCTCCTGTCTTGCTCGTGCCGTGGCTCCAGAAGCTCATCCTTCCTTTGAGCCAGGGAGGATCAAGGGCCTCTTCCTAAGAGCCAGGAAGGTGTAGACAGCAGCGTGCAAGCAGACCCCCTGCAACGTGTGGGTCCAGCAATCAGGCGCACCTTGCCCTGGTGCTGAGCAGAACTGTGGGCAGGACAGCAGCCATGGGGGTGGGTGCAGGAACCGCAGAGGCTGCTCTCTCCTCATAATTCCACCAGCAGGACGAGCAAGCTGGGACACTATCTTCCTTCTGATTGGAGTACTTGTTCCCATGTGTGCCCAAGGCTTTTGCATGAGAGTGATGTCAGGAGATGCAGCTTGTCCTGTGCAAGCGTCTCTTGGAAGGTGAAACATGAAGTGTGGCTTATTCTCCATGCAGAATGTGTGAGGTGCCTGTGAACTGAAGCAGCTGTGATGCACAAACACCCTGTAGGTGGGTGTTAGGAGGAATCTTGCTTTTTTGGGAGGGAGAGTTATTTGCTTTCTTACTACCCCTGCCTGCTAATCCCGTGTATTTGGGATGACCTTACCAGGTCTTTGCTGCATTTTCAGAGCAGGGTGATGTGCATCCAGGCAGGTGGATGCTGGTATTGCTGCTTATTTCATTGCTGAGGGCTTTGGGGCTCCTGTCTCGAGTCGGGAATCCATTGTGGAGACAGAGGTGGGGGAGCCTGACAATCCCTGCCTTTTGCTGCTTTATGGTCAAAGAAAGATGCTAGTTTACTTGCTTATGGCCAGACAGACTTCTGTGTGCCCAGTGCTGATGGCATTGAGGGTGAGAGTCCCTTTGGAGCTAGTGTCCAGCTTTCATGTTCTCGGCAAGTGGCACACAAATGCAGCAAGGACCTCTGTCCTTTGGGTCCTATTTGCCCTTTTTTTGGGAGTTACTGAGGAACCCCAGTGCCTGGCCACCTTCTGAGTGCTTCCTTGCTGATCTCTGTCTCTTCTCTCTGCAGGGAGCTCAATGGCAATAACATCACACGTATCAACAAGAACGACTTCGCTGGACTGAAGCAGCTCCGTGTCCTGTGAGTTCCCAGCCAGAGGCTGGCTGCCCTGACCTTGGTGGGCACTGTGCTTGGCTTGTAGCCCCTTGTGGGGCATGTGGACATGAGCCCTTTGCTGGGCATGTGCCAGTGGGGATGGAGGGCATCTGTGTTGAGCTGAATGTGGTGGGCTTCCAGCCATGAGGAACTGGGGAGAAAGAGGCCAGGTTGTGTTGAGGGCGTGGTAGGAGTGAGGTGGCCCTGGATCCAGAGTACCACTGAAAACACTGTCAGTGAGACAAGGGCACTGGGGACCACCTTTCCAGAAAGCTGACTCCTTCTGTCTACAGGCAGCTGATGGAAAACCAGATCAGCACAGTGGAGCGTGGGGCATTCGATGACATGAAGGAGCTGGAGCGGCTGTAAGTGCCCAGGAACTGTGGTGGGTTGGCGAGGGGCTGCTGGGTTTAACGGCAGAGAGCATCCTCTCCTTTTTGCTTTAAACCATGATGCATCAGTGCGGTCTGGCTTCAAACGGCTTCTCTGTTGCATGGCAGCAGTATTATACAGGATGGGGTGCAAACCTCTTTCTGTTTCTGTAGATCTTAAAGTCCTTTCCGATGCTTTTGAGGTGAGGAGCAGGTTAAAGAGAAATCACTCTCTCTGCTATCAGCTGTGTCCTGTATCTTAATGAGAGAGCAGTAAGTTCCAGTCCAGTACTCAGTAAAACAGCTCAGCAGTTTAAAAACCCTGAGCTGCTGGAGCAAATATGAGGAGCTGAGCAAGCAGCAGGTTAACAGTGCAGTTAAGCAGCAATCAGCAGTTAACAGCTTGGAGTCTTGACTGCGTGTAATTACAATATTGTCAGTAAGTCTGTTAATGCCCCATTGGTTGCCCCGACCTAGGAGTGCTCTGAGCAGGACAGGGGTGTTCTCACTGGGTGGGATGCTCTGCTCTAACGGCCCCTCTGAGTGAATCAAAGCATCCAAGCTGTGCTTGGAGCTGCTGTCTGGGTTGCAGGTGGGGTGTTTGTTTTACTCCCAACAGCCTGATCCTTTCCTCTTTCCCTGCAGACGTCTGAACCGCAACCAGCTGCACACCCTGCCCGAGCTCCTCTTCCAGAACAACCAGGCACTGTCACGGCTGTAAGTACCCTCCATGCCAGAGAGGCTCCCTGCCCAGCTTGTGGGGCTGCTAAGGTCTGCCGTGGGGCTTGGAGTGACACATGTCCCAGGAAGGCACTGCTTCTGGGGATTTGCGCTAGTGGTTACTGGCCCACACTGTTTCTGAGCGACTCAAGTATGCATCATGACAGGGAATCAGCTTTGCCTTGCAGAAGATGTGAGACCACTGTTGTTAAAAACTCTGATGAACATCCTCGTAGTGCATAGGGATGTGGAAGGAGACACCGGCAGTTTGGTCTGGTGCTGGCATTGAGAAGATGAGCTGTGTCTGCACAGCGACAGCTGCAGAGGTTCTGCAAGCCCCACAGCCTCCTCTCTGGGTGTGGATCACAGGCTCTGGAGTCCGGTGTCCTTACATCCTAGACTGTCTTGTCTTGAAGGGAGGGTGAAAGAGAATGTCCTCAAGGGTATTGCATCCTGCCCAGGGACTTCTGCAGGCCACAGAGCCCCATGGCCCTTCTCAAGAGCTGCCATTCTGCTGGTGTGCAGGGCAGGCTGGGGAAGGTCCAGCCCTTGTGCCTGCTGCCTCCTCCATGGACAGCCCTGCCTGCCCCCTATCCCTGCCTGCAGAAACACCTCCAGGGATCATCTCTTGTTGTGCAAAGCCCAGTTCTGCAGGCTTCTCTGTTCCTCCTCCTTCTGTGCACCAGTAGGCTGCCTAGGGAGGGCTGCTGGGATTTTGACAAATAATATTTTCAGTATTGACTTTCCCTTGCCTGTGGCTGCTTTACTTGGGCAACTGTGCTGTCGGCAATGCCAGCATCGTTCAAACTGCAAGAAATCCTCTTAACAAAGCATTTACTGGCTCTCAGCACCACATATGTTGGGAGAGGGTTGTGAGGAGGAGAGAATGCATGCCAAACTGGGGCCAGGTGCTTTCCGTTGCTCAGAGAAGATGTTTACACCCTGTGGCTGATTAGCAGTGGGTAGGCAGGGCAGTTATGACTAGGACACAAGTTCTTTGTTTACTATGCCTTCTATCTCCATTTCTCAACTGTGAAACAAGGATGACAGGACCCTGGTGGGTCAGGGTACTAGTGGATGAAATAACTGAATGGGCTGATGTTGCTAGTACCAGGCATGGGCATGTCTGGGGCCAGGCAGCCCCGCCTGTGCAGGCAGGCTGTGGCTGAGCTGTTTTGCTCAGTGGTGATGCTGGTTTCTTCCAGCAGTGCCAGGGAGTAAGTGTCAGAGTCCAGCCGGAGGCAGTGTAATGAAGAGTTAAAACATTGTGTGGGTTGCCAGTGTGGGATGTGTGAAATGATGGACCAGTGCCAAAGATGGGCCTAGGTAATGGCAGCTGATAGCACAGGCCTTCAATTAATTATCAAACGGCATTTGTTGAGCTCAGCTGTGCTGCATCGTGGCGCCAGCGAGGGCCCATCCTCCTCCAGCCGCCATGGCATAACAAAAACATGGTCAAGAGAGCTATTTTACAAGTATGAATGTCTCCCTTTTAATCTTCTGTAGCTTCTAATACTAGGCTCTTTCACGAAGCAAACCCAAACAATTCACTGGGGAGGTGCAGAAGGGCAGCTGCCCAGGTGGGCTGTGTGCTGTGCCCAGCTGCAGAGCTGGGGCTGTGCCACGGTGTGTGTGTGTCTCTGCACACCCTCGCATGGTGTGCATGGGGCCGTACATACTGCTGTGGGTGAGAGGGGTGCGTGAGAGGCTCCTTGCAGCCACCTCACACACAGGTGTGTTTCAGTCTCTGCCTATTGCTTCCTGTAATGTGGTGGTTGGTTTGAACCCATTTTCTCCTGCCCTGCCTTGAAGCTGCTTTCTGACTACATCTGCTGTGAAAACCTTCACCTAGACACCAGCACTTGGAGCCCTTCTTCTGCAATGTAGAGCTGTGTAAACGGACTCGGAGTTTTGTAGCGCCCTCATCTGTAGGCAGTGCTGTGTCTTGGAGAGTTTAGATGCACTCTTGGAGTAAAGTCCCTGTGACAAGCTGTGGGACTGGGGATGAGGGATGCACTGAGCTGCCTGCCATCCTTAGAGGAGGATGTTCCCCACATGCTGGCTGCATCGGTGAAGGCAGGAATCTACTTTGGGAAAACATTAGGAGCCACTTCCCTGAAAACCTTGGGCGCTGCATTTGGGCAGCAAAGCCCCTGCTCACTGGAGAACCTGCTGCACCCTCTCCTTGTGGGTTGCCCATTGCACCATTGAGGTGCTAAGGATGGTTATGGGGGGACAGCAGGGCAGGGGGAGCCCAGGGCAGACCTTGTCTAGACACACTGTCACACTGGCTTAACAGGAGATAGGGTCTGGATCAATGCTAGCCCAACCGGTACAGGAGGTCATAAAGACATTCTTAAATTGCAGCAGGCTGCAGGGATATGAGTCACTGGGGAGCAGGTTTAAGTGAAACTGAAATCAGCTCGCCTTGAACTGAAATCGGAGCCTCTCTGCCAGGCCTTGCACTTACTTAACTGCTGAAATGGATCTGGGGTGGCCCCATGGCTCAGTGCCCCTGCCCCCAAAGGCAGGCTAGAACCTGTGCTGGTCAGGACGGGATAGGAAGAGGAGGTTATTACCAGCACTGTGTTCTTGCAAATCTTAGTTTTTTGCACCTGGGAAAGAACAACTGCATGGATCAGTATGGGCTGGGGACTGACCTGTTGGAGAGCAGTGAAGGGGAGAGCGACCTGCGGGTCCTGGCGGAGGAAGGTTGTCCATGAACCAGTAATGTGCTTTGGTGGCCAGGAAGGCCACTGTCAGTCTAGGGTGTATTAGAAGGGCTGTAGTTAGTAGGTCGAGAGAGGTTCTCCTCCCCATCTACTCTGCCTTGCTGAGACCACATCTGGAATATTGTGTCTAGTTCTGGGCTCTTCAGTTCGAGAAGGACAAGGAACTGCTTGAGAGAGTCCAGCACAGATCCATGAAAATGATTAAGGGAGTGAAACATCTTCATTACAAGGAAAGACTGAAGGAGCTGGGGCGCTTTAGTTTGGAGAAGAGGAGACTGAGGGGTGACCTCATTAATGTTTGTAAATATGTAAAGGGTGAGTGCCAAGAGGACAGATGCGGGCTCTTCTTGGTGATGCCCAACAACAAGACAAGAGGCAATGGGTGCAAGTTGAGGCATAGGAAGTTCCATGGAAACAAGAGGAAGAGTTCTTTCACTTTGAGAGTGACAGAACACTGGAACAGGCTGCCCAGGGAGGTTGTGGAGATATTCAAGACCTGCCTGGACACATTCCTGTGATATATGGTCTAGGTGATCCTGCTCTGGCAGGGAGGTTGGACTGGACGATTTTTTGAGATCCCTTCCAGACCCTGGCATTCTGTGATTGTGTGAACATTTTCAGTAAGCAGTGCTGTGCAAGCTTCGCCTTACTCTGCTCACTGCAGCTACCCACGGCATACTCTTTTGAGCTCCTGGGCTAAGTCCTCATGTCCTTGCACCTTGTTACTAGGAGGTCTTGGATTAGCAGAAAGTGGCTGAAAGAGTTGGGCTGAGATCTGGTTAGCTGAGAAATGAGGCTGCCAGGCCTGGCAGCTGGGTGGCAACTGAAGCATAAAGGCGGGGGTGGATGCAGGAACCAATGAATGTTGCTTAGATGGGTACCGGGGTGCTGGCTAGTGTGCTCCAGTCTTTTCTATCCATAGTCTTAATGCATCTTTGTAGTCTACCTGGACTTTGGCAAAGCCTTTGAATACTATCTGCCACAACAAGCTCCCGGCAAAGCTGACAGCTTATGGCTTGGACAGATTCACTGTGACATGGGTCAAGAGCTGGCTGGATGGCCAGGCCCAGAGAGTAGTGGTGAATGGTGCCACATCCAGTTGGCAGCCAGTCACTAGTGGTGTCCCCCAGGGATCAGTGTTGGGCCTGATCCTGCTCAATATCTTTATTGATGATCTGGACCAGGAGATTGAGTCCATCATCAGTAAGTTCGCAGATGACACCAAGTTAGGAGCAGGTGTTGATCTGTTGGAGGGTAGGAGAGCCCTGCAGAGGGACCTTAACAAGCTGGATGGGTGGGCAGAGGCCAATGGGATGAGATTTAACAAGGCTAAGTGCAGGGTTCTACACTTTGGCCACAACAACCCCAAGCAGTGCTACAGGCTGGGGGCAGAGTGGCTAGAGAGCAGCCAGGCAGAAAGGGACCTGGGGGTACTGGTTGATAGTAGGCTGAACATGAGCCAGCAGTGTGCCCAGATGGCCAGGAGAGCCAATGACATCCTGGCCTGAATCAGGAACAGTGTGGCCAGCAGGGCAAGGGAGGTTATTCTTCCCCTGCACTCAGCACTGGTCAGGCCACAGCTTGAGTACTGTGTCCAGTTCTGGGCCCCTCTGTGTTGAGGTTCTGGAATGTGTCCAGAGAAGGGTGACAAAGCTGGCGAGGGGCCTGAAGCACAGCCCTGTGAGGAGAGGCTGAGGGAGCTGGTGTTGTTTAGCCTGGAGAAGAGGAGGCTCAGGGGTGACCTCATTGCTGTCTACAACTACCTGAAAGGAGGTTGTAGCCAGGTGGGATTGGTTTCTTCTCCCAGGCAGCCAGCAACAGAACAAGGGGACACAGTCTCAAGTTGTGCCAGGGGAGGTATAGGTTGGATATTAGGAGGGAGCTCTTGACAGAGAGAGTGATTGGCATTGGAATGGGCTACCCAGGGAAGTGGTGGAGTTGCTGTCCCTGGAGGTGTTCAAGAAAAGACTGGATGAGGCACTTAGTGCCATGGCCTGGTTGATTGGATAGGGCTGGGGGATAAGTTGGGCTGGATGATCTTGGAGGTCTCTTCCAACCTGGTCGATTCTATGATTCTTTAGTAACACAGCATCAGGTTAAGGCAGTTCTCTTGAATGTGGGGTGTGTGATGCCCATGGAGCAGTTTTCCACACTTCTTTGAGTATTGTAGATATATAAAGCTCATAGAGAAGGATGTTGGGCTTGAGTTGGGATAGAGAGCTGTTTACCTGCTTCCTGGGTCTCGGTATCAAAGTTTAATCTGTGTTGGTGATGCTCTGTGGTCTCCCAGCACAGCTCAAACTGCAATTAGTCACTCAGATCTCGGCTATAGAAAGCATTTGTGCATGGGGATAAAGGAAGGGATTGGAGTTAAACCTGATCTGTTGGGGCTTAAATAACCTGGGGAATGGCAGGAAAGGGCTATCAGAATGCAAACCTCAAATGAGGGCATGGGGAGAGGTGAAATGCCTGGAGAGGATTGGTTTCCCCTCAGTATTTAGGAATATTGAGCTACAGCCTGCCTGGAGCTCCTCCTGGTTTCCGATGATGGGGTGCAGAGGGTCATGCCAGCACCTTGGCAGTGGGACTTGGAAGGCAGGAGGACTCTCCATATGGCCTCTCATTTTCTATCCACCACAATGAGCAGATAACTCATTAAGCAGCCCTGGTGGCTGGAAATGGTGCTGATCTGAGATTTCACTGGAGAGTGCCTGACCCTGGTGACCCCATCTCAAACTGGGTTTAATTAAACTGTCACCACTGGACAGAAGAACAAAGCCTTGTGGACCTGGGGCAGTGTGGGGTGTCCTCCAGCAGCTCACTGGGGAAGAACACATCTCCTGTGAGGTGAAGAGCTGATAAAAAATGGATATTTCCTTCCATTGAGGATTACCCAGGCAAGAAGATGACCTCTGCTATTGCTCTGCCTAGCGTTAGTCCGCAGTGCCCCACAGCCCTCCATGTAGTGGCTTGGCACCCATGGCCTGACGCAGTCCCACACCACACTGGGAGCCAGGGGTCTGCTGACAGATCTTGCTTCAACATCTCTTCCGAGATGACAGGAATTGTTTTCTCACTTTGGGAGGGTGGACTCAAGCCCTTGAGCTTCTCTCTGTTCCTTTGGGAAGGATGGGAAGGGATGAGAGAGGAGTTTTGTAGCCCTTTCTCCCCGCCTTCCCTTAAAACCTCTTCCTGAAGTTGTTTTTAAGGCTTTTTGGGGTGCTGGATGGGGGATGTGCGGAGGCTGAGATGGCTGTAGCAGCATGGTGAGAACAGAAACACCGTGGGTGCATCATCAGGGAGGCAAAGACGTGGGCTGTTGAAATGTGCTAAAGACAGCGAGGATGGCTATAAATAAATGGATTTCTCCAAGGGAAAGCCGAGCTGGTGCAAAGGAAGAGAGGAGCAGTGGGTGCTCAGCTACGGGGAGCTCTGGGGCGATGCTTCGCCAAGGGAGCAGCAATCCTGGCTGGATGTATCCTCCTGGGAGTCGCCATCCAGAGGTTTTTCTTGCCGAAAGCTGTGCCACACTCAGCAGCAGAGAGAGGGTGAGCAGAGAGTAGGATAAAAAGGTCCTGTCTCTAGAAGGAGGAAGATTTAGGACATGGGACATGGTCCATTGGTTCCTGTTGGATCCATTCCAGCAAAAATGGTGGAAAAGATGGCGTACCCTATCTGAGCTGGCAGCCAAGCCCAGGGGGAAGTGCTGGCGGGACTGCTTTCTTGTCTATAAGGGCAAGGGCTCCCTGGAAACAGCATTAACATCTCAATCAGGACCAGTGGATTTCTGAGACAGAGCAGGAACACAGTAGATGCTGCAGGAGCTGGTAGAATTGTCACATTGCTGCAAAACTCTCCTTCCGTGGCTAGAGATTGCAAAGCTGTAGCGATGTTCTACACTGATTTCTGTGTGGGAGCTGAGAGACCAAGGGCTGATTCAGACCTTCTCTGGACCAAGGGTATTTGAAAATCTGGGTAATGAGGGAGTTTCGAGCTGAGTTGCAGAGAGCATCAGAGCTAGGTATGCTGCCCAGGCAGGAGAGGTTGCATCGTGGTAAGCTCTGAGGCAGGTTCTTGTACCATCCCTGCATTTGGCCAAACGCAGCCCTAATTGCCTTTAGAAGAGCAGGCAGAGAAAAATGTAAGGGCTGCTAAATAACTTGAGAAAATGCAAATGACATCCTTCAAGAAGGAGAGGACTGCAACCACAGAGGAGGAAACTGTGAGCTGAGTAGTAGCAAAACAGGGTGACAAGTGAAAAAGGAGCTGTCGGAGAAAGGAATAACAAACCAGGCCCCGCTCAGATGGGGCTGGCTGCGCGTGGGAAGTGTTGCTTGCGAGACTGTACCAGTGACCGTTCCTCCTGGTGCTGCACCAGGAAAACCCCCGGATAGGAAAGGCAGAGATGGGGAGAAACGCCAGGATGAAAACACATGCTGGGTGGCCAGGGAGCAATCCCGTGCCCCTGTGGCGGGTGGCTGTTCTGATGACATGTGGGAGGTGTGGACGCAGAGGAATGCTTGTTGGGGCACGGGGTCAATGCGGCTGTGCTCCCCCCTCAGGCTGGAGGGACCTCCCTGCCCAAGCACTGGGTTTGATCTGGTGCGAGATTTTCAGTGCTTGCCTGTGTGTTGGCTCCCTGGAAATCCTGCTATGGTGTGGGCTGGCTCTGGCTGCATGCCAGCTCTCCTGTGCCAGACACCCGCCCTGTCCTCCCACAGCCGCGCCTGTTGGGGCTTTGGCTGAGGTTTGCTACCTCCACCAAGGTTTGTGCTTGTTCGGCGGCTGGTGAGCTCAGTGTGCGCAGGGAGCCTGCAGCCGCTGCGTGGGAAGGGGTCTGCGGGCACAGCGTCGTCTTTTGTCTGTGCCGGAGCATGGAAGTGTCCCTTCCCTGCTTCGGTCCTTGCACAGATGTGTGCCTGCTGGTGTCCCTGCACAGAGGTCCACATTCCAAGAGCAAAGTGCCAAGATGTGAGCAGGGAGCAGCTTCCCCAGCAACAAGCCTTCCAGCTTCCCCCTCCCCAGCATCCCCCTCCCCTTGCCGGGCAAGGGCTAAGTGTCCCTGGTGTCACTGCGCTCACGTTTTGGCCGTTGTCCCCACGACTCTGGGTGCCATACCCCTTCACGCTCCGTGACAAAGCCCCTTCTGTCAGGGACAGAGCAGGGCTGGGGGGGCGAGCTAGGATGTTTTCCCCCCGAATACCAATCAGGAGGGGGAGCATGTTTACCCTGGTAGCTGGGTGGGGACTGCAGGGTCTATGTGCTGCAAGACCCCCCCACCAGCCAAGACGACAGGGAGGGGGAAGTGAGGCCTCGCTGAAGCCGCTGGGAACAAAGAGTCAGTGTGGCTGGTGACAGCTCTAGGGAAACAAATGTGCCACTAATAGGTGGGGAGGTTACCCAGGAAAAGATGCTGCCAGGCAGGCAGGCGGCCAGCCCCCTCCCTGACTGACTGGCAAGCAGTAAGGAACTGGGGCTAGGGCTGGCAAACCTATCTTTGGGAGGCTGTGGTGGGACCAGGATGAGGAACGTCTGGCGGCCCTCGCACTGCTATCCCCCTGGGGACAGCATCCTTATGAATAGAATAAAGTCATCTGAGGTTTTGTGCCGAGTGTCCTTGCTGGGAAGCTCGTCCAGGGAACTGCTTGCTACCTGCTTGTTCTCCCCCTTCTTCCTGTTGATAACATGCCACAGACCTCCGCTTTCTATTAGGGCTCCAAAAAAACTCCCTGGGGGTCCCTGAGTACAGCAAAGCCTCAAAACTTCACGAACTAAACACTTAAAATCTTTTTGTATTGAAGCACTTTCATAAACTCTTTGGGACCTGACTCGCAGTCACCCACAGGAGTGCCAGGGTGAGAGTTGCTGCCATGCCCTCACCTGCCACCAAGCAGCCTTCCCTTCGCTTCCCACCAGGCTGGATGTCCTCCCACCAGTGTGATGGTGCAGACACTGCATGGGGATGCCAAAGCTCTGTTCTACACCATTATCCTGCCAGCAATCCAGTGCTGCCAGAAGCTGGCATTGCCAGCCAGCTGCTTGGAGATAATCTGCCCCTCCCTCCGTGCACCCTGTTGTGCTTCTGACTTGCAACCGACTCCGACTTTTTGGGTGTTGAGCTGCTTCCAAGGTTTCCCTGGAGATGCATGGGATTGAGCCCTGCTCCTCAAGCTGCTGGGTGCAGCCTTGGTCTTACTTTGGGTGCAAGCTTGGATTTGGCTTTCATAGTGTTATTAAAGCAAAAGGGGTCTGCATTTGTAGGGAGGTGCAGCCTCCAACCCTATGACTCTGTCAACATAGTGCTCCCCCTCCATGTGGCATCACACAGAGCATCCCTGCCCACCTCCTTGGCAATCCAGTACCAGAAGGGGGGCCTACAAGAAAACTAGGAAGGGACTTTTTACAAGGGCTTCTTGCGACAGGATGAGAGGGAATAGATTTATGCTTGAGGAGGGCAGATTTAGACTAGATATTAGAAAGATTTTTTTTTACAGTAAGGATGGTGGGACACTGGAACAGGTTGCCTAAGGAGGTCATGCATGCTCTCTCCCTGGAGATGGTCAAAGCCAGGTTGGATGAGGCCTTAAGCAACCTGATCTAGTGGAGGGTGCCCCTGCCCGTACCAGGGGGGTTGGAACTAGATAATCTTTAAGGTCCCTGCCAACCTGAGTCATTCTATGAATCTACGAATCCCTACTGCATCAGCAAATGGGAATTTGCAACCCATGGTGAAAAGTGATGGAAAATCAAGTGTTCCTAATGCTAGGCAGCAGTGCTAATTACATAGCTATTAAAACACAGAGGGATTATTTATTCCTTCCCCGCCTCACAGTTCGTTGCCTGCATCGTGCCACATTCACCCTTTGGCCACCTTTGGTCCCCTGAAAGAGTTAAAAGAGCACTCGGATTCCTTCATCTATGCATTTTGTGAGCAGAATAAAGGCATTTCCTTCCTCTCATTTTCACAGCTCAGGCAGTAGAAAGTTTCAAAGTAATTTAAAGAGTCGTGAGCAGAATTAGTCTGTGGCAATTTGGCTTCCAGGATGTGGAAGAAAAAATTCTTACGCAGTGGTATTAGGGTAAGTTACAATTTGGCCAGCACACAGATGTGTTAGAGACAGGTAACTAACCTGCATTTGCTGGTTGACTCTCTCATGATGTGGACCCCCACATGTCTCTCCTGATGCAAGTGCTACAAAAAAAAGCCATCAGCAGTTTCCAGCACTGCTTCTGTGGTGTTGTCAGCTTCAGTGCTGGGCCATGCAACCTGCAGCTCTGACAGTTGCAGTTCTGCTCAGTGGGCATCAGCTTCTTGCCCAGGCAGGCTGTCTAGGGCACTGAGATGCTTTACCCACTGCAGCAGGTGGGTAATTCTCCCTGTGCCGAAGCACTGAAAAGATCACAAGTGCATGAGTGTGGTTGAAGTAGATGTTTCTTCTCATGCCTGGGAGGTTTCTTGGTGCAACAGGGCTTGTAGGCATTGCCAAGGGGAAAGTGGCCCACTCCCCAACCTCAGGGATGGGTTAGGGGCACCCTGGTTTGGAGAGGCTGTTTTTCCATGTGTGCTGATCAGCATCCATGTGCAAAGAAGCCTGGTTGACAGTAGTTGACAGCCTGTTAGGGGTGAGTTTGAGGAGGTGGGGATTAATTTCCCAGATTCTCATCTGTCTTAAATTAATTATCATCCCAAGCTTATCCTCACTTAACCAGCGAGACACAGATGTCTGTTTTTGGGACACCCACTGCCCTGCCAGACCTAAGCAGCATATGGATTAGGGGATCTTATCGGCTGCCTTCCCCATCCCCTTTGTGGTTGTTGTTCCCCTCTTTGCTCCCCAGAGGCTTGGTCCCCATTCGTGTCTGTATTTCCCCTCAGGACAGGAAAAGCTGGATTAGTTTTTACTGCTCCCAAGGGAGCTGTTGGTAACCAAAGACATCTTGCTGTCTTTTTTCTTGTAAACTGGGAGGCAGGAAATGGTGGGGAGGGTTTAAAATGGTTTCCTTGCCCCTCCTTCTCCTCATCTAGTCCTAGTTGCATCTTGAATGCGGGATGGCATTTGGGGCAGAGCTACTTGGAGAGAGATAAAACTGCTCTGACTTTTTCCAGGGGCTAGATGACAGAGGTTTCTCAAGGAGGCGCAAGTGGGAAGAGCTCAGCCATACTCCTGAGTGTTCGGGTCATGATGATTTTGGGATCCTGCAGAGGAGGAGTGAGGAGCAATTGCCCCGTTGTGCAGATGGGAGTATTAAATGAGGAAAGCAGGGGGAAAGCTCCCAAAACATACATCTCACCCTGGAACTGGGAAGTCCTCCATCCTCAGACCCTTCCCATGGCAAAACTGGGAACAGAACTCAGGAGTCCTGGCACTGCATCCCTCCTGCCTTCCCATTATCAGTAAGGCACTCAAAGGGGCTTTTGTGCTGCTTCAAGCCCCACAGGTGGGTGGGCACTTCATCCCCCCTCCCTTACTCCTGGGCTGGGTTGCTTTTTCCCAGGGGCCACCGTTGGCCTGTCGCTACGCGACGCGGGCCTGCGGGTCACCTCGGTAACGGGGGCCTGGGGATGCAGGTTGGGGGTCAAACCCATCGTGGAACCCTTTTGGGATGTTTGCCCAGGGACTGTTGATCCTGCTTGCCATGGACTGGGAATGTACCCAGCAAAACACACAGCCACGTGTTTTGCTGGATACGTGACTGGGGCACAGCAAGCATGGTGGAAACACAGAATAGTGTATGCTGTGATGGTGCATGCATGGCACAGGATGCAGGCTCAGGGTGCAGGTACTTAACACTGGGGTTTCACCCCAAGGATGCTCCTTTGCAGCTCCTCTCTATTACACAACCAAGTTATTACTGCCTGAAAATTACTGCCAGTGCTATTAATTACTGCTCACAGGGACTAACTCAGGACACTGTAGCAGAGAAGGAGGGGATATGTGCTTGTGGGGCAAATGGGAGCAAGCAAGTGAGGAGCAGTCAGGGGGGCTGGCTGCATTCCTGGGACTCGGCAGCTTTTTCAGCTCTTGCTCTCCAACCAGAGGCATTTTCACCTCCCAGCGCTGCCGTCCTACTCCAGCTTGCTTACTCCCTTCCCTGCGGGTGCGGCATGTTGCTCATTCCTGCATCCTACGATTTCACAGCATCCCCACAGCCGTGTGTTAATGAGATTAGACCCGAGCTTTAAGATGTCTCTCTCTATCTTTTGCCATCCAATTACACAGCCCGCATGGTATCTGATTGCCCGCGAGAGGGATGGGCTGGGGCTGGCTGGGCTGGGAGGATGCAGCTGGTCTTTCTGGGTATCAGCCCTGCAGTGCTGAGTGGTTTTCTTTCTTTCTTCTCTTTTCTTTCTTGCCTTTTTTTTTTTTTTTTTTCCTTTTTTCCCACTCCCCCCTTGGCTTTGAGCTGCTTCATTTGGCTTTTTCATTGCTTCTCGACGTGGCGGCTGGGCAGAATTTGTTTAAATTAACTGCTTGAATGGCAGCATTTGTGTGCATTGTGTGTGGGGGGAGCTCAGACAGCACCAGAATGGATGAGGGGGATTAAAGGTGCCTAATGGGTTCCAGATGGGCATCCCGGACTGCGAAACACCTCCACAACCCCAACCCCAGCTAGGGGCCACTGACAAGGATCTTGGGGCTGGGAGCCAGAATACTACAGCAGGCAGCTGCCCAACTCTCCGGTGGCAGGGTGGCTGCTCAGAGCATGTGCTCATGGGACCAGGGTGCCCAAGGCTCCTGGATGATGGCTGCCTCTGCAAAATGACTGAGATGAGCAAGCAGATGGACCACAGACAGCACCTTCCTTGGCTGGCCCATACCAAAGGGTGCAGCAGGCTTTGCTGTGCCTCAGCTCCAGCATTATCTGACAGTGCAAATACAGCCCAGCACGGCAGCACCACTGGAACAGGAGTTTCTGCTTGGCAGTCTTGGTTGCAATGTGAGGAATGATAGTATGTGGTCTTTGATGCCCTCCCCATGAGCTCTAGGGTACCTCAGGGTGCTCCCTCAGTTCAATATCCCCACTGCTGCAGACATCAGCGTGTTTTTTTCTAATTTACAGATGGAAAACTGAGTCCCAGAGACAGGAGCTAAACTGCCTGCGTGGCCATGACAGTTACATTTTCCAGACCTGAAAGGATTAGAGACATGGTGACAGCCCTCCCTGTCTCTCCAATGACTGTGCCTCCCACCAGTGGCCAGATTTCTCCTCCAGACATGCTACATAGTGCCAACGCTGCATGTCCACAGCCTGTTCCATGGCAGTGCCTAGCTTGGAAGCATGTCAGTCCCAAGTGAGGCAAAGTGTGCCAGAGCAATGGGCTGCTGGGGAGCAGTGTCACTGGTGGGGACTGCAAGGTGGCAAGCAGGGTCATTGCTTTTGAGTTTTATTAATGGTTGAGAGCAGGAGTGAGACATAAGCTGGAAGCCGACCAGCTGCTGGGAGTATCAACCATGGTGCAGAATGGCTCATCATTTTGCAGGGAGTTCAAGCTTCTTAAGAGAGCAGGCTGTAGAAGAGCCCATCAGGTTTAATGGCAGTAAGCAATGAGTGGTACCTTACCCTGCAGTGGCTTTTTATGAAGGCAGCAGTTTGCTCTGGAGCATCCAGCTGCATCCAAGCAGATAGCCAAGCCAGGGATTGAGGCAAGACACAAGAGAGCACTGCTAATCCAGGAGGGCTGTGGCAGAAGGTGTGGGCTGAAGAGAGTCTGGAAAAGGCAGCAGTGGAGTGTGCAAGGTGGTTAGGAAGTGCTGGCCAGCCTCCTTTACCCACTGGCCCTTGGCTGGGGCTCTGTCTGCCAGCCCTCCCAGCCCATCCTTGGCCTCATGTTCCACTCCCAGCTCTCGTTTCCTTCCACAAATATTGAGAAAATAAATAGCACAGTCTAAAGGGAATGTTCCTGCAACCCTCCATACCCAGCCACCTCCCTGAGGAGCCATGCAGGTGGTGACCTTGCATTCCTCAGCCCAAGGGTTAACTGGAGAGAAAGCAAATACTGGCTTCCTTGGGAGCTGCCCCAGCCTATTGCCTGTGGCCAGGGGCTGCCTCTTGCCTGAAGAAAGGGGCTCATGGGGTGGGCAGGTCCCCATCCCTGACAGGGGTGGTTGCACAAATCCTACTCTTCATGTTTGATAGCATGAGGTCCTCACAGTGGTCTGAACTCACTCCTTGGGCCAGGAGGTGCCCTAGCACAACAGGGACAGGTGAAGCCATGTGGCTGAGGAGCTAAAGGGTCAGCGTGTGCTGGCCACTGGCTGCAGTGGGCTGTAGGGAGAGCTGGTGTGCTGCCAGGGCTGCCTGTCCCTCTATCTATTGCTGCAGTTGCCCCTGGGGTGCACTTCTGTGCCTCAGGAAATTAAAGGCACAAGGCTCTAAAGAACTCAGGGAACTGGAGGCAGGTAGTTGATAAGGACTCTGGAAACTGAAGGCACAAGGCTGGGAAGGATTTGGGGACACTCTGCAGGGATTCTGCACATGCAGTGCCACTGGCACAAGCCCAACATCCCAGCTGCCATTGCCAGCCCCTCTCGGCTGGACTCCACCTGCTCTCTTTCAACTGTGTACATGATTTTGTAGCCCAGGAGAAACTCCATGGAAGGTGGCACCCATGTGGATGCCAGGAGCTTTTGTTGTCCCCTGCTTTCCAGTGCAGGATCTGGCTTCAGCAGGGTCTGGCAAAGCATATCCTCCCTCTTCCCCATCCTTCTTCACTCCGTCCATACTGGCCTTATCTCTTAGCAACTGTCCCTGGCCAGGACCTGGGCTGTACAAGGAGGGATGCGACACTTTATGCATCAGTCACTTTGTCACCTCGAGTGACAGCCAGGTTGTTAACCCCTGTGGCACTAGCTGGGCTGAGGCACGGTGAGGGATGATAGAACATCCCTGTGATGCCTCCACCTAGGTAGCAGCCGGCTGCTCTGCCTTCAACTTGACACCGATCCTCACTACAATAGCGATAGGGGAGGCAATCAGGGAGGAATTAAAGGATAATTAATGCCAATCCACATGGAAAATTGCTCTCGTCAAACAAACCTGATATCATTTTTTCTTTTGATGAGCTGACAAATTGGGTTGATAAGTAGCGACTGTGCTGACATGATACACTGAGACTTCTGCAAGTCATTTTGCTCTTGCCTAGAGGATATGGTGATGAAAACATTAATATTCTGCAAAAATCAGTGCAGCATTTCTGACAATGTGCTTCACTGGGAGACTTCCTGGGGAAATCGTAGCGGTTACTTTTCTGGCAGAGTGCAGCAGGGGAGTCTGATGATGATGAACCTGCATTCACGATCTCTGCAGAGCTGTGGAGGTCTCAGGATCTTTGGTAGCAACCTTGTCTTTTGCCAGCCTCCACCTGAGTCTCCTGGCCTCTCCTTCTGCCCTGTGCCAGCTGAGGCTGTGCATTGAGCTGGGTCGTGTATATGGGGAAGGTGCCACTTCCACTATCATGGAGCTTGGTTTGGCAGGAAACACAAACTGATCGGTGAAAGAAGCAGAGCTGGTGCAGCTAATGGGATGCCTGTCCAGGGGAATGATCTGCCTGAAACACCTGCACTGGAAAACATCCTCATGCAAGGTCATGCAGCAAGGGAAAAAAAAAATGTAGGTCACAGCTACAAGATGGGGAACAGTGTCTGGGGACACAGTTACATTGAAAGAGACTTAGCAGTCATTGCAGCAGTGTGCCTTGGGATGTGGGCTTCCAGCATTGCAGCTTGGGGAGAGATGGATGAGCAGAGCAGCTCCTTGGTACA